>VZSE01000364.1:332149-448687 GCA_013398275.1 Promerops cafer
TGCCCCTAGCCAAGATCCTTTCCCTTCGGCCCCCACCACCTCCGGGCAGGAGCAGCCGGGGCAGGAGCAGCCCGGGCAGGAGCAGCAACAGCAGCGTCCCCAGCCGCAGGGGCAGCCGCAGCCCGCCGAGGACCCGCACTGCAACATCAGCGTGCAGCGGCAGATGCTGAGCTCACTGCTGGTGCGCTGGAGCCGCCCGCTGGGCATCCAGTGCGACCTCCTGCTCTTCTCCACCAACAGCCACGGGCGGGCCTTCTTCTCCGCCGCCTTCCACCGCGTGGGGCCGCCGCTGCTCATCGAGCACCTGGGGCTGGCGGCCGGCGGCGCCCAGCAGGACTTGCGCCTCTGCGTGGGCTGCAGCTGGGTGCGGAGCAGGCGGGTCGGGCGCCTGCGGGGCGCCGCGTCCCAGCCCCAGCCCCAGCCCCCCGCCGCCGCTGCCGCCGCCGCCTCCTCCTCCTCGCTTTCCTACCCGCCGGCGGCCGAGCCCGGCCAGTATTGGCTGCAAGGGGAGCCGCTGAATTTCTGCTGCCTGGATTTCAGCCTGGAGGAGCTGAAGGGCGAGCCGGGCTGGCGGATGAACCGCAAGCCCATCGAGTCCACCTTGGTGGCGTGTTTCATGACTCTGGTCATCATCGTGTGGAGCGTGGCCGCCCTCATCTGGCCCGTGCCCATCATCGCCGGATTCCTGCCCAACGGCATGGAGCAGCGCCGCGGCACCGCCGCCGGCACCGGCACCGCCGCCGCCGCCAAGTAGCCTCTCCCGATGACCCCCTTCTNCCGTCCCGTCCCGCTCCGTTCCTATAAAGTCGCAGTGAAAGCGTGTGCAGTCGGTTCCTGGATGCTATTCCCGGATCCGCGGCCCCCGCCCCGGCCCGAGGCGGCGGCGGGAGGGCGCTGCCAGCGGCTTTTCCTCCCCCTTGCCCACCGAGGAGGGGGAGCGGCGGCCACCACGGCAGCCCCGCGGGTGAGACGGCGGCGGTGGAGCTGGGAGGCTCCGGCTCTCCGCTCGGACGCGGCCGCGGGGAGCTCGGCGCGGGGGCGGCGGGGGAGAGGGGGACCCTGTGGGGAGGCGGTTCCGGCTGAGGGGACAGNGCTGTGGAGGGACGCGGGACGGACTCTGTCGTGTTTTTCTTGTTTGCAGCGTGCCACAGGTGCGCGGCGGGACGCGGGGCCGCCTCAGCGCCCGGCCCGGCTCCGAGGGCAGCGGCCCCGAGGGGACCAAATCATATGTGCGCGTTTTATATCTTTAATACCCGTTTTAAACGAACCTTTTAGTAAAAAAACAAACAAACAAAANACCCTCCTTCCCTTTCTCTCGCTCGCTCGCCGAGAGCACTGTGCCTCCTTTCCCAGATGGCAGCCGGCAGCGCCATGCAGCCTCCCGTTCCTCCTCCTCCTCTCCCTCCTCTCCGGCTCTAAGTTAATGCCATGCTGCCGCTGCTCTTCCCGGCACTGCTGGCCGCCTGCCTGCCGCCCTGCCAGGGCTGGAGCCCCTCGGCGGCTGCCAGCGGGCAGGAGGAGCAGGAGCAAGAGCTCTTCTTGCCCCCTGCCAACTCCTCCTCCCGCTCCTTGGCCAGCCTCGAGATGGACCTCGACGGGGCAGCGAGCAAGGAGGAAGGCAGCACCGACAGCCCGGGCACGCCGGTTGCCCCTAGCCAAGATCCTTTCCCTTCGGCCCCCACCACCTCCGGGCAGGAGCAGCCGGGGCAGGAGCAGCCCGGGCAGGAGCAGCAACAGCAGCGTCCCCAGCCGCAGGGGCAGCCGCAGCCCGCCGAGGACCCGCACTGCAACATCAGCGTGCAGCGGCAGATGCTGAGCTCACTGCTGGTGCGCTGGAGCCGCCCGCTGGGCATCCAGTGCGACCTCCTGCTCTTCTCCACCAACAGCCACGGGCGGGCCTTCTTCTCCGCCGCCTTCCACCGCGTGGGGCCGCCGCTGCTCATCGAGCACCTGGGGCTGGCGGCCGGCGGCGCCCAGCAGGACTTGCGCCTCTGCGTGGGCTGCAGCTGGGTGCGGAGCAGGCGGGTCGGGCGCCTGCGGGGCGCCGCGTCCCAGCCCCAGCCCCAGCCCCCCGCCGCCGCTGCCGCCGCCGCCTCCTCCTCCTCGCTTTCCTACCCGCCGGCGGCCGAGCCCGGCCAGTATTGGCTGCAAGGGGAGCCGCTGAATTTCTGCTGCCTGGATTTCAGCCTGGAGGAGCTGAAGGGCGAGCCGGGCTGGCGGATGAACCGCAAGCCCATCGAGTCCACCTTGGTGGCGTGTTTCATGACTCTGGTCATCATCGTGTGGAGCGTGGCCGCCCTCATCTGGCCCGTGCCCATCATCGCCGGATTCCTGCCCAACGGCATGGAGCAGCGCCGCGGCACCGCCGCCGGCACCGGCACCGCCGCCGCCGCCAAGTAGCCTCTCCCGATGACCCCCTTCTCTTCGTCTTGTGCTGTGGAGGGACGCGGGACGGACTCTGTCGTGTTTTTCTTGTTTGCAGCGTGCCACAGGTGCGCGGCGGGACGCGGGGCCGCCTCAGCGCCCGGCCCGGCTCCGAGGGCAGCGGCCCCGAGGGGACCAAATCATATGTGCGCGTTTTATATCTTTAATACCCGTTTTAAACGAACCTTTTAGTAAAAAAACAAACAAACAAAAAAAACCAACCACCAAACAACCCCCCCCCCCCAAAAAAAAAGGCAAGAAAAAGCCCCCCTATAAATTCAGTGGAGGAAATCAAAGACCCTCCTATTCGGCTGCATTTGTTGTCAGAGTAGCGTTTTTGTATAGAATGTGGTTTGAACGGGTTTTTCCTTTATGGACAGAAAGGGATGTCTCTTTGACAGAATGGAGAACCGATGCGGTATATATATTGTTATTGCTGAAGCTGAACTTTAATGAACCTTTCACACTGTATTTCCTGGTTGAGATAGTGTGTATTTATTATTGTAGCTCCGCGTTATTTGGCTTTTAATACAGAGGTTTTCTTTCTGGAGCCACTGTAGCCTTTTGTTGGTCTGTTTCCTCCAGGGTGGAACAGAGGGTTTGGCTGGCCTTCCTGTCTGCGAACCTGCCACGAAGCTCCTTTCCCCATGAAATGGTGTTACCAGGGCTGCTGGTGGCAAAAGGAGAATCCCAAACCCTTCCGGACTGGTGTTTGCCCTATCTGTGCAGCAGATGTGGGTCTGTATGCCTACACCAGGGCTGGGTGGAGAGGGGTGGGGAGCACAGCTGTGCCAGAGATCCTCCAAAGAAATTTCATCTGCACAGCTCCACAGACTACAGCTTTCTCCTCAGTTTGAGACTGGGAGGCTTCAGTCTTGGGAACATGAGGCCCACTCTGAGTTGTGCTAAACAGCGTGGGGCAAGTCTCTTGACTTCCTCAAAGTTCATTCCTCAAAACCAGCTATGATGCAGTGTATTTGTTGGAGACACAGTAATACTGTACCTCTTTTTCATCTACCAGTCTGCAGGGCTGCTCACAGCAAGTCTGTGGGGTGAGAAGGCAGGAGCTGCCAGTCCAGAACTAGATTCCAGCTGCTGCTGTGCAAGCATGCAAAGAAGAAAGATTTCTTCTCTCTTGTTTGAGCAGACAGTTGTGTAGCCTGAAATATCATTTGTTGTATACTTCCAACTGTTTAGCCTTATAAAAAGCTGTTTCATTTGCCTTAGACATGATTAGTCCAGCTGAAGTTTCTAAAACCAAAATATGAGCCAAGTGACAAATATTTGCAATAGGAATTCTCATTTTTTGTCAACATCGATGTATTTAATTTGCTAGGAACGCATGAATTTGCTTGGGGCTAATTTGGTGTATTCGTAATGTATGGTAGAAATGACTGGATGAAAAGTCTGGAAGGATTAAATTCTTAGGATTCCCATTTTTTTAAACTGACAACAAAATAAAATAAATGCATGCTCTATGTGTATGCTGTCTGGACAAAAAGACAGAGAGAAAAAGATTGAAAAACAGCAGAAATAAATCAAGATTTAAAAATGCTCCATGTTACTAAGCTGCCTCTACAGCCACTGTTCCTCCTGTTAATCCTATTGCTGGGGTTGTCACTTGAGTAAACATTGCAGTTGCATTGTTTTCAGAACACAGAGGATCCGGTCACTGTGGGAAGTGTTCTCTTGACCTGTTGATCCAAAGGACAACTGCCCCTGTATGCCTAGTTTAGAGAGCCCCTATTTTCTTTCCTTGATGTGTAAAACTCTCATTTCCACTTTGTGCAAACTCTTGTCAGACATTTGACATTCTAGAGAGCAATTCTTTGCCCATCATCTCCTGTGTGACAGAGACACCTCTTCATACTGAAAGGTAGGGCTAGCAGGAAAACATGAAGATACTGCTAACACCCTCTCAAAAGAGAAATGTTCTACATAAGGAATAGACCTCAGAAAAGTTGCCGTGCTAGGGAATAATATCATCTTTTGAAGGAGATGCGTTTAGGTGGAGAGTTAACAATTTTTACTGGAAGTTTTTCTGGCTTTATTAATTCATGATGTGTAGTCCTCACTGTGGTGCAGGCAGCTTGTGCTTGATCTAAAAGGTGGAATCTCTTTTTTGCTTATCCTTGTTTCACCAGTGATGTGATACTGGCTTTTTTTCTGAATTGCATCAACATAAACAAGGGAATGGTGTTACTCTCTGAAACAGGCAGCTTCAGTTATTAAAGGCTTACTATTTTGCCGTTCTTGCAGGCATGTAGCAGGTGGTACACCAAAACTGGTTCAAAATGGCTTGTTTTTCTAACTTCTATCAGTATCAGCTTGAATACAAACTTTTGTGACTAGACAGTGCCACACTCAGAATATTTTGCTGCTTCACTTAAAAAAACATGATACAAGAGAGGGATTTTCTCATAGTTATTCCAGAAATACACTTGTAACTGGAGCTATTATTAAAAATCTGCTGAGACACGAATGTTTAGAACACAGCAACGGCCCTAAACAAACTCCAAAGGCCAATCTTGTCCAGAATACAAAAAACTGCAATGTTTTCAGGGAGTACTGATCTCAGACACAATGTGCAAAGAGCCCTTGTGGGTTGGGGAAGATGTTTCCTTAGATCACAGTAACCGTGTGCATAAGCATGTTCCCTTCGAGGAGAGAGAGCAGCCCGTGTTTCTGTGCCTTAAAGAGGAGCTTAAGGCACAGCAGGGGGCACAGGGATTACCTGCCCTACAGGCTTTAGGCTGAATCTAACGCCCTGAACCCTCGGGTTTCAGTGAGGGGGCAGCAGGGCTTCTCCTGTGAAGAACAGACAGTGGAAATGCACTGTGCACACTGTGAGCTTTCTTCAGTCACTGCTACACCTAGCATCAGTAACTCTGCTCCTGCAGCTGTGGCTGCTGCTGTGACTCCAAGTAAACTATAATTTTGAGTAACTTTTGCCTTTATCCATGGGAATTTCGTGTGAATGCAACCTACAAGAGGCAAGCCCAGGGCAATGTGAAATGATACATCTGCACGCCAGCTAGTTTAAGATTACAAGTTTAGACACTGAAATGTCTATTTCTTTTCTTCTTCACTGGGAGTGGAGCTTTATTGTCTCGTAGCTGGAGTTGATTCTAAGCCATTTTCATTAATTTGGGTGTATTTTTAAGACCAGCTGGTAGCAGGGTCAGCACAAGAGCAGATTAGTCACCATGTATAATCCTTTATGTACTCAGGGAGGGCATATATTTGTATATATCTATCTACATATGAGGACTCACTGTGTAGAACAGAAAGTTAAAGCAGAAGTGAGAAAAGGGATGATGAGAAACAAATAATACTGAGGAAGTAGTACTGATTTTCCTTCACTATTTGTTGGATCATGTTTCCTGATCAGTTATCCTGACTTTATTTACATATGAGTGTTTGTTGGAAAGCAAGGGCTATCTAGGAACAGAGGGAGTTTCTTGATTTACTTTTTAAAGTGTAATTCAGCTCTATTACAGATTTTTGTTTTCACTCCAAGAACCAGGAACAATCTCGACATTCAGCATTAGAAGGTACTAGGCTTGTGTGCTAGTGTTAGACTGGTAAAATTTTTTTCTGTATATTCAGACCTCAGAATTTAGTCTCTCACCTGTTTTCTTAGTTATGTTTCCCAGATGTGTTAGAAGTGGAAGTATACAGAGGAATATGTAGTTTTAGCATGGACATAGCTTTGCTGTTATTTAGTGCCACATTGATTCCAATAATAAAAATACAAAAATGTAGTACAGTGTAATAATAGTTATATATTATGTAAGCACACTGTTGCTCAATAGGTTGTCAGTAATCAAGCATTTCTGTAAGTCAGGAGGTATTTGGATATTTGGGGCAAAATTGCCATACTAGGTTAGATGTAAGAGTTGTTACTTATCCAGGGCTTAGTTCACCAGTGCTTTCAATGATTAATGCAACAGCAGGACCATTTGTGCAGTGAATGTTACTCAATATGAGTAAGGGCTACTGAACCAGACCCTAAAAAAACCTAATTAAAAGCTGTAGTTGGCTGAAGAAGTATTATTCATCATGACATCTGCTTGCTGAATAAAAGTATCTCCAGGGCTGACATTACGTGATCCCAGGGGCCGAACAAAAGCCTAGTGAAATCAAATAGTTAATTGAAGTTTTGTAGGACTGGAGATCAAAGGATTTATTTTGAAAATATATATATATAGCTGTAAGGGTAGATATTATGTTCTTGTTCCTCTTTGGTTTTTATACACGTAGTTTATAAATCCAAAGCCAGGATTTCTCAGTCCAATGTAAGGCCTTGCCAGTTAGGAAGTTAGCTTCTTTCTGAAGCTAGTATGAAAATGTCAGTTATTTTTCAAGGAATTCTACAGAATAAATGTGATTTTTTTCCCCAATCTAGTTTTGGGAGAGGCCTTGACTTTGCAAAAAAACATTTGTAATGATTCTGGGAAAACATGTAAATATCAAATCCCAAATGTATTCAGATTTCAAAGCATAAAAAATCTTTTTAATCAATAAATGATTTTTAAAAGCATATTTTTTAAAAAAAACCCCAGTTTCCGTTTTTCCCCTCAGAGCATTTCAGTGAAGATCAGAAGTGCATTTGAGTGTTTCACGTTGTGATTTTGTATGTGATTTTTTGTGGGAAAAAAAATTCTCTTCCATGATTTGGAACTAATAACAGCTTTTGACAGATAAGTTACTGTATCTTTTGTCCCATCTTCATAATAGTTCTGGTTAAATAAGTTGTCCAAAATAATTGTAAATCATAATAATAATAATAATAATAAAAGTAGCTTAGCCCATTTGTTGTGTTTCTGTTCTACTGTGCTGAGGAAGAAAGCAGCCTGGTGTAAAATTTGGGATATTAAAGATATGTATTGGAAATATCTGCATGGTGTTTAATTAGATCTGTGGACTGGCTTCAGTCTCACAGTCGCATCTCCAACTTTTTATAAAGTTTGGGTTCATAACTGAGTGTAGCAGTTTGAGCATTTATATGTCAATCAGAGTCCCTGGATCTGCACGTTGGGAAAACCAGGATCTAAAACATCTCTTATTTTCGCTTTCATATTACCTCGGCCGGTTAACAATGTCAGAACAAGACAGAGCAAAACTGAAAGATGCAACTATCCTATGAAATGCTGTTTGTGGCTGCATGTTTGACTTGTTCTTAGCTGTCATAGAAAACATCAGATTAATGAGACATAAATCAGAGATCAGTGCCGTTCTGAGGAAGTGAATTCACTGGGAGTGTGAAGTAAAATTATATTTATGTTCCTTGTAAGAGGAGAGTTGTTAGAAACAGTGGGATTGTACCTTGTTGGTGTCATTCTGGGTGTTGCTAAGCAACATGAAGTGGTTTAAATGGAGATACAGAAGAAGATCGTGGAGGAATAAAGAAAATGAGACATAGAAAAAGCATAAAAAGGAGTAAATGTGCCAGCACATCTTGCAAAGAAGTTGCAAAGAATCAGCTGGGAAAAGACAGCATTTAAGATCATAGAGAAAAAAGAAAACTGACACAAGGTGAATTAGGAATTTGATTACGTACTTCATAGTCAGTCTTTTCATATTCAAACTTTTTTGTTCTTTGCTTGAACAACTGATAGCAGTTTTGGCCCCAAATGGCACAACTAGTGGTAAAAGAGAATAAAAGCCTGGAAAGAAATGTGATGCTTAAGAAAACTTAGGAAATGACACCCATACCATTAATAAAAAGAGAATGCACTCTCTGTCTTGCTGGCAGATAAACAACAAAATGGCAGGGCACTTTCATGCATATGTTTTCTATTCTACCCCAGGGAAGTGGTCATGGCACCAAGCCTGCCAGAGTTCAAGAAGGGTTTGGACAATGCTCTCAGAGACATGGTGTGTTTTTTGGGGTTGTCCTGTGCAGGGCCAGGAGCTGGACTCAGTGTTCTTCCTGGGTCCCTTCTGCCTCATGATGTTCTGTGATTCTGTGGTTCTGATTCTACTCTAATTTTGCTTCATATGTTCTCTGAGATTGTAAGGAAAACATGCTAAAATACCATTTTTATGGAGTTGGTGTGGTTCTTCCATCACATCTTGCCCTGATCCATACCAAAAATATGCTTCTCATTGTCCAGCGCAAGAATGTTCATCATAACTGTATTAAAGCTTTCCACCTGAACTGAAGCAATGCTGGTGTGACTGCACGTCCCAGGCTGGGTCAGGTCACTGCTGCAGACAATACTACGTGCTGGAATGCTGTGGATGGCATTCTGATTTATATTGCCAATACTTTCTCACTCAAGCACTTTAATGACTACCTACAGAATCTTCCAATTTTTTTTTGTGCCTATCTTCATTGTTTCCAAAGTTTCACTCCATTTGTCTTCTGTCATTGAAAATTAATCATTCTTAAGATTTGTTCTTTCTCACTTGGTATGTCCCTCTTTCCTTCTCTCTTTCCCTAGCATGTATTTATCTTGACATTTTCTGCCTTCAGATTTCCCACCTGTCTTTCTCACAAGTATGTCTTTTGTTATCAAGCCCTAAAGAAGTACTTCAGGAAACTGTGCTGTCAGTTTCTTCTGCTTTTCCACTCTGCTTCCCACCCATTCAGACTGCTCCTCTCATGCCTTTGGTCTGTGACACTTCTAGGGCAGAGATGAACAGGAAACCTTGTGTTGAGGGTAAAACCCAAGTGCAAAATTGTCTCTCCCACCAGTCCTGTTATCACAGGACTTCTTCCACACATCTGCCCCAGACACTGAGCAAGGGGCCTAAGTTATTTTGTCTTCGGGTAAGGGAAAAGTAGACCCATTTGAAGAGTTCCTTCCTCCTTAATTTCTCAAAGTCCTGTGTCTGAATCACCCCCTACTCATGCACCTGCCCAAAACCCTATCTCGTGCATCCTGGGAGCCCTCACATGCCGGTTTTCCTACGTATCCTCAACTGAAATGTTAGGACACTTCTCATCCTGCCTTCTGCTCTAACCAAAGGTAGGAGTCTCACAGCCAGAGCAGAAATTATCTCACTTAGGAGTGGACCAGCATTGAAAATTACACTCGGCTCAGGTATGCAGCCACAGAGCCAAAAAAACATTACTTTTCAATTAAATCTTGGATTCTGCAGAGAGTGAACACTGTTGCCCTGGATTATGGGCCATGGGAAAGTTGTATGAGCAGCAGATATAGTAGATTTTTCAATTGTTGGTCCAGTGGTCTAGTAGTCTTCTGGCTTTACTAGTACAAGGCTGAGTGGCCAGGCTAACTCCCAACAGCCCTCCTTTTATTAGATGATAAATGTGTACAGCTCACACAGGGGCTTGTGAGGTTCAGGCCTTATGAAAACTTGTCTGTGTCCCTTTAGCTGTGGACCAAATAATATTTATACTTTTCATACTGGTAGTGAAAGGATTAATGATGTAAATTCCATATGGCATTTAGAGCGTGTGAAGCACAATAAAAATGCAAAGCACGAACATGATTTTATTCCTTCTGTGTCCATTTCTGCACTGAAGGGCACGTGTAGAGCCTTGTGTTGTTAAATTTAGGTATTCTGCACAATTTTGACCACAATTTAGCCAGGCAATAGCTGTATTCTGGAAATGTTTTTTCCCATTCATAGGTGTTGCTGTGAGCAGACATATTAAAACAAATCATTACTAAGTGATGAATGTTACTGGAAGAGATTCTAATTAATCCAAAAGAATATGAAAGAATCCCCCGAAGTGTAAGAAATATTTTTTAGGAGGTGAATACATGAAAGATTTGGTGTGGAGGTAGCTGGTGGAGATTTAATCATGGGGCTATTTCATTTCTTTTCTTGCACTTTGTGCTTCATCACATTTTCTCTGGAGAATATGAGCTGTGCCTAATTATGCCAGAAATGTAGTTGCTCCTAAATGGAAACTGGAAAGTACTTTCTTCAGGCAATACTTAGTATGAATTCTTGAAACTTTTTTCATTTTCTCCAGGACATGTAAAGCACTTAATGATGCAGGGTCACACTGTTTACTTAACATAGAGAAACCCACTTTTGGGGCATGATGTTTATATGCAACATCTCATCCAGTCCCTAAGATGAGCATTTTCCAATGCACCTCAGTTCCTGCTGTCTTTTTGTAGGGTTGCTTAGGGGCTGAGAACATGAAGACTGATGTCTTATCCCTCTGTACTCCACCCCAGCCACACATGACCTTTACTTCTTTCCTGGAAACACAGTTATGGTGGATATTACTGTGAATAAATTTACAGCAAGCCCATGCAAGCAGCAGTTTCTCACAAAAACGAAAATAGCAGTACTGGTAGCTCTTCATGGAGAGGACCACCTCCAGCAGACCTCTCATTCCTCTTGCTCAGTTGGTTGCACTCCATGCTGGTGGAGTGCTCCACGGCACCGTGGCTGTGGACCTTCCTTATAGGTCCATATGGGGCAGCTAAGGAAAACCATATCCACCATTTTGGAAATGAAATAAGGCTTAGCCTAAAAGTCATTTTGAGCAGAAAAGATCTTTAGCTGAGCTGTCCAGGAGTGTCTGTGCATTATATGAGCCCTGTATGGAAGTCTTTATCCTATACTCAGAATTTTGCAGGCTTTTTTGGCTCACTTTATTATTTTTTTCAGAGTTTGACTTTTTTATTTTTTCAGAATTGACTGGTTACTTTTTTAGAATTTGTAGATACTACCTGGGAATACATCTTTGCCCTGCATATAAAATGTAATTTCCTAGTCTTTTCTCTAGCTATCCTAATGTTAGAGTGGATTGCCTGTGACAAAACCCATCCTCCAAAATGTCACTTACTTATCTCCATTTCTGAAACAGAGACTCATCTCCTCTCCCCATGAGATCCCCATTGTAACACTTAAAGGCATCAGCCCATGCTGGGTTAAGACAGAAGAAGACCACTCTTATTTGCTTCCTACAGCTGGAATTTTTCATGCCTGTGACAATTCTGAGTTCCCTGAATTCAGCCAGTGAGATTGATAATGGTGATGCCCAATGCTAACTGAAGTGCCGTGGGTGGAATGGGTCAGAGAGATTTACTCTCCTCCCACACATGGAGTGCAGAAGGAAAACAACACTGGCTAATCTGTTTTCCTACATGTGCAGAGCACAGTGAGGCAGAAATCGGAGACTTTGCCCATGTAAGAAAAACAAACCCCCTGAAGCACAGGTGCTGAATGATCCAGTTAGTCAAAAACAAAACAGGAGCCTTTTTCTGTGCATGTAACTCCTGCTGATTGCCATGAGAACATCCCCCCTTTACTGCATGATCAGAAAGTCTTTTAGCATAGTGACAGGAATAGGATCACTTTTCAAGCATTTCCCAATTAATTTCGTCAAATTGCCTGTGATTCATCTGATAACTGCACTATCTTTAATATCTGTGTGTCAATCAAGGGGTCTGTATTGCTGTGTTTCTTTTGTTAAATATAAAAAATAATGCGAAACCTATGAGGATGAACAGTGTTAATGACATTTCTGACCAAAAAACTGCTTAAAATCACAGTTAAATCCTTCTAACAATAATATTCAGAGAACTCATAAAAAACTTTGGTGTTTTGGAAAACACCAAAGAGCTAATAAATTTCTGTAATATATTTAAAATACCAGAATCCTCAGTGTTGAGGGCTACAGGTTGACTATAGCAGTAGAAAGCATTCACAGCAAGTTCCCAAACATGTGTTGTCTGCTATTGCTTGGCAAATAATCATTGTGCTTAGTTGCTTCCTAATATCTTCCAATCCCACAGTTACAGTAAAACCATTTACTCATGACAATGCACATAAAATATTTTCAAACTATTGCTCTGAGTTCCTCAGTGATACAAGCATATTTCATCTACCTATAAGACTATCTTGAATATTAGGGTTTAAAAGGTACAAAATGTTCTTTCGCTTTGACCATCTTCATTTTCTTGCCTTTGTTTCCTACAGCTGCTGGTACTATCTAGTTTTACTCAGCATGTTTATAGCTGTGGTTATTCAGGAAGTGGAATATGTGAGCAATTCAGCAAAAACTTTCTTCAAGCAATACTAGGCTGGGAGGTAGCACAGGAACAGAGTGTGCTGGATGTTTCCTTACGCTGCTTGTTGAAAAGAGTGGAGTGTGAATTCACAGAAAAATGAAATCAACGTTTGCTGCAAATGATTTTAAGAAATTGATCTTTATTTCTCAGATCAAAGCACTGAGCAGTCAGTCTGGATAGAGCATCAGGCAAGGAGGTTACATCAGCTCCTATGTTTTGAATTTCAGGGGTTTAACTTTCCATATTACCATAGGTTTTTATGTTATTTCAGACAACTGAAATGTAGGGGTTTGAGTTACTTCAGAAAAAGTATAGGATACATATATATGTGCTGAAAAAATAGATCCCATGGGAACACTACTGACGGAAAGTACCACACAGCAGCCCATGCCTCGTATGGACTCACCCCATGTGTTGCAATTAACCACACTGAACTGACACATCTGAGTCTTCTCCTGGGGGAGCAGGAAGGTGAAACTTGTGAGACAGGGCAGGCCAAGGGCTGAGGGCAGCAGTCACCCTGGCCACTGCAGGGTCATCCCTGTGCCACCCCTGAGGCACAACCCTACATGTGTCCATGGGCTGTGGGGTCCTAGAGCAGATGGCTGGCACAGGTCTGAGGAGGTGCTGTCCTGCTGTGGCTGCCTGGTGAGAGCTGCCACGTTGTGCTACCAAGGCTGTTGGTGTGAGTACTGCTTCAGACAAAGCAGCACAATCATCATGGCTTCAGGCTGGTCAAAGAGGCACTTATAGCTGCTCTGACTAACTCCAGTTTCTGTAGAATCATGGAATTGTTTAGGTTGGAAAAGACCCTTAGATCCTCAAGTCCAACCATGAACCTTGCATGTCCTCGTGTTCATCGCTAAACCATATCCATAAGTGCCACATCTACACGCCTTTTAAGTACCTCCAGGAACCATGACTCAAGCACTTCCCTAGGCAGCCTGTTCCAAACCTAAACAACCCTTTCTGGGAAGAAATTTTAATTAACATTCAATCTAAACCTTACCTGGTTGAGGCCATCTCCTCTTGTCCTGTTGCTTGTTATTTGGGAGAAGATGCAGACTCCTAGCTGTCTACAACGTCCTTTCAGGGAGTTGTAGAGGGTGACAAGGCTTCACCTGAGCATCCTTTCCTCCAGGCTAAACAACCCCAGTTCCTGCAGCTGCCTCCCACAACACTTGTGCTCCAGACCCTTCCCCAGCTTCGTTGCTCTTCTCTGGACTCACTCCAGTACCTCAGTGTCTTTCTTGTAGGAAAGGGCCCAAAACTAAACACAGGATTCCAGGTGTGGCCTCACCAGTGCTGAGTACAGGGGGATGATCACCGTCTTAGTCTTGCCATGATCAGTCATGCTGTCATGTTTTCACTTTGTCAGGTACTCGTGGGAGCCAGAATTTTTTAAAAGTGTTCCAAATGAGCAAGATTTTCTGCAGTTGTTTGCACCTTAAGGTGCTGTGCAAGTGGAATCCAAATGCCATGTCTGAAAGACATTTGTGTTTACATTGCCTGTTTCAGTTCTCCAGGTTTCTTGCATTTTAAAAGTTTCACACTTCCTTCCCTAAGTTATTTTTCCCCATTGGCGGTTTGGCTGCTAGATCCCACCGTGACTTTGATGGTTTCCTGTTTTTCCTGACCCACATATCAGAATATTCCATGTACAATGTTTTTTAGTAGAAGTATATTCTTGTAATATATTTCATTGCATATCCTGAATTTTCTTTTCTCTGAGCGCCTTTTTGAAGATGATGGCAAAATAAACCAACTACCACAATTATTCTCACAGAAGAATCCATTCCTGTCTCTCACTTTGTTAGATGAGCATTTCTTGTGCCCAAAGGTCTGAGTGATTAGCAGTAACATGACTGGTATTTTAATTCAGGAGTACATCTGGTTATAGTCTCTGTGCGCAGATATTTATGCCTTATGTCACTAATAACCAGTAATAATGTCTAATAAGGTTACGTTTATGTGTACATTATACTGAGAATGGCATTTAAAAAACAAGCTATGCCTTGTCTTAAAGGTCAAAGTTGTAATCAGATTACCGCCTGCACATTGAGAAATGGAAAAAAATTAATGTATGAGATGGATAGCAAAAGCATGTGTTTGAATAATATTTGGAGGCAGTATTAATGAAAGCTGGCCTCTGTGAGGAACTACCCAGTATATGAATGGTAACATGATTTACATGCAGTTGACCTGTGAGAAGATGTAGACAGTGATGTAGACTTTACTGCAGGCTTTCCAACACTAGCATGAGTACACCTTTGTGTACACTTCAGCAAGCCCATTCTGATGTGCTGCCCACACAAGCCAATACCAAAGCTGTGTTCCAGCAGCAATCCCAGCCTGTGGCACCTTGGTGCTTCCTCAGAGGAACCTCACTGAGTTTTCAGCTGCATGCTTCCAGCTTACCACCGTGCAGCTTAAGAGGTGCAGTGCCATTGCTGCACTGCTCTGAAGGAGGTCTCTGATTACCCCACTTCTCCTCTTGCTCCAAAATGTCAGGGGTATTCTGAGCCCGATCTGTGGGTCCCAGACAGTCGAGCTGCAGTTGGTCACCAGCCCCTAGACTGTCCTTGGCGGGCTGCTGGGATGCCCTGACTTTGCTTAGCCCAGCTCTTGGCTGCTGTTATGCTCCAGATTCTTTCTGCTGCTCATTGCTTTAGTCTCCTGTTTTGTGACTCTGCATGCTCCTTCTGCCTCTGAACACCTTAGCTCTGACCTGCTTCTCTGTTCTCAGCTGCTTCACCTGATCTCGCTCGATCCCTGCCTGCATCCTTCACCACCTCCTCTGGCCATCCTGTGCGCCTGACCTGACTCTTGGGATATGAGTTTTTCAGAGGGGAGACTTGGAAAATGGAAGGACTTGCTCCTTTGGAGCAGATATCTGTTCTCTTCTCTACCTCATCATGACCCATGATTAATTTTGAATGTAAATAATTCACAAAGATAAAAGTAGCAAACAAGAAATTTAGGTAGCCACTGCAACTAAAATGAGTGATTTCTCTAAAGTACATCAGAGGAAAATGGGACTGTATATATCTTGCTTTCTCGAGGAAGACAGAGACTCACAAAAATACAGATATTCACAAGGCACATCTTTGTTTGCTCTACAGAGATGGGTATTTGCTTTACCACCTGTGTGATTTATGATGTAATCACAGGGTAATGATGCCATCAAAGACAGGCCTGTGCAATGAGGAAAAGTGACTCATTGGCAAGTTAAATAGCAGAAAAGGAATGAAAATGTGCATTCACCACATTCACCACTTGTCCCATTAACGCACAGTGGCGTAAAGCACCATGAACCAGTGTATGCATGCTCAACAGACTTACCCAAATCAGTTTTATTACCTCAGTATGTGTGTGCTTTAGCCTGCATACCAGATCCCTGTGCTGGCTATTCCCCCCCAGGAGCAGAGCTATGTCCTGTCATGCTCTGCTGGCTGCTTCCCTCTCCACACAGTCCGGCTGCCCACGGCAGCGCCCACGTGGCTGGGTGCCATCCATCCCACAGCCCCCGTGTACATATCCATGATTATCCTGTTCCCAAGACAGCAAGAACAGTTATGACAATAGCTGTGTCCAGAAAGTATCACCTGTTTGTCTTTAAAGACCTGCTTTTTAACTGTTTGTAGTGAATTAGGAAAGGATAGATGATGTGTATTACAGTGCTATTAGCCTAGTAGGAAAGATGATAAAAATTGCCATGAATCATTTGTTATGTAGTCCCCTAGCCTCTAGAACAATCGCCACCAAACATTAATTTCTTTAATGAAACATCCTTTCTTCTCTGGTTGATTCTTTGTAACACAGGAAGAATTGAATCCTCTGTTTGATCAATAAATAACAAGGAATTATTCCCTTGTAACCACTCTGCTTCTAGTGCTGCAGCCCCAGTGGTTTCAGCATCATTCCTCCTGATCTGGACTAGAGAAGTTGAGGTCAGGACCTTTTTGTTCTTTAGCAAGTAAGACCAAGCTCTTCCAAATGTAAGACAGAGTACTCCTGGCCATCCCTAGCAATTGGTAAAATGTCAGGGGACAAACTGGCCTGGCATGCGGGGGCTGGCCATGAAATCTGGAGGGGAGGAGGCTGGTGGGGCTCCTGCAGCCATTATCCTCCCACCACAGCAGCTGGCTGAGCAGGAGTTCTCCATCTACAGGCTGGAGAAGGACTGGTGGCAGTATGAAATTACTCCCGGGTGCAGGCAAACCAAGTGAGTCCCCATGGCTGAGCTATAAATTAGTCTCTGCAGCCTGCCAGCATAACCTGCCTGCTGATAGCTTATAAATAAGTCAGGGTTAATATTTACCTACATGTCTCAGACGGGTGGCATTCTGAAGATGAAAAGTCTTACAGAAATGCTAGAGTAAGTTATCATTAAGCCTCTGTACTGGCATATTTACTCACCTCTAATAGCTTACAGAGGTGCAGAAATACAATTAAACCAGAAGAAATCTATAGCTTCTTGCCTCCTGATAACACCTCATCTTCCCATGTATTGATTTAAGGCCTGTGCTGGTGGTGTAACATATGTTTACTGTGTTTTACAAGTACCACTGTGCTGACCTGATTTCTGTGTACTGCTTATGGCTGTTTCTTTGCTCCTTTGGGTGGTATTTATATATTTATTGGTTCTGATAAAATACGTGGAAGCTTATCAGAGAAAGGCAGGGTGGTTTATCCAAAGCATAGGTGCATATCTGGAACAGAACTCAATATGTTGAAGGGAAGGTATTATTTTGAGAGTAATTTAATTTATTATCTTCTGAAAATTTAAGCTGTAATTCATCTTTGATTATATAGAACCTGGTCATCAGACACTAATTCTCCACATCTCAAAAACCACAATGCTGCACAGACATCTGTGCTGTGCCTTCAGCTTAGAGTGCAAGAGAAAACGTGCCCTTCACCAAGGTAACGTTCCCTCTTCCTTTCTTCCCCTTGGTCCTTCTGAAAGGATTCACAGGAAGAATGACCCAGGGCCAATTCCCAGCACATGACAAGACAAAACAGGGACATTTATATTCTTCATAAACACGTGGTCTTTCTAACATGGCCACTGGCACTCACAGGGATGTACAACAACTGCTAAGTATGATCCTGGTCACAGCACTAATTGCATGCAGCAGTGCAGCCTGCTCCAAGGTTTGCTCTTTGCCTTAGCAAACAAGGATGGGGGGGTTAGCAGCCCCTGGCACCCCATCCCACATGTGTGGTTCATTTGCAAACTTTAGTGTTTATGGCTGTGAGAGCAGGAGCCAGTTTGGAAGTGCTGGATGCAAGAAACAGGTTGCTTTGCTGTGGATGGAAAGCACGAGGTGTTGTGAAAGCACTATTTTAGATGTCTATTTTAGGATGAGATGATCAGTGCTCTGTAAGTGACTCTTTCTTTCCACGGTTACGGAGGAAAGCTAGATGGAGTATTTGCATGGTAGATGTCTGTACTTGCTCAGATTAATCCCACCCTTAAAGCCAAATCTTAATGTCACCAGGTGTAATTTAAACCCATTATTCATTGTCCTTCTCACCACACCCTTTCCCCAACCAAACAATCCCTTTCTCTGTCACTCTTCAGTGCTCTCTTTGGCTAAAAACCTACATCCTTCCATTTCTCCTTGCAGATCTCATTTTCTAGACTATCAAATTTGTGTCATCAGGGATCTCTTGTGCAGGCTGACCTTCCCAAGCCAGTCCATCCTGGGGTGTACCATGCTCTGTAGGCTTCCTGCAGAGCTGTGCTTACCCTGGTGATGATCCTGCCACTGCTGGTTTTGGAACACCCAAGCAAATCCCTTAGCCTTGACTGCCGCAGGAGTCCCCCCCTCTCTCTCTACATGCTATTTAATATAATTATATGAAGTATGGAATAGGAATAGAGTATAACAGGAATTATATCCTGTGAAGAATAAATCGCCTCCTATAAGCTCTGGATGGAATTCAGAAGCACGTTCCATGGAGATTTGTCTTTTGGAAATGAGAGGAGGTTCACCATCAGACACGTAAACATGCAGAATATTCTGTTTTCTCAGCATCTAACTTTTGTTGGATGAATCCCATCTTGAAAGTCCAGGTCATACCTCTTCTGTTCTAAAACAGCCTACAGCAAGGCACTAGAAGAAAAGAATTGATTTGGCAGGGCCATTTTCATGCCATACTCAGTTCTAGCATTTCCTGAAGGGTCTTCAACTAATAGTATCTTAAATTTATACTGATTACTTAAAAGGGAAGGAGCTGGGAACAGTGGATGTCCTGTTTGTGTGAAGTCCCACAAACATCTAATTACTGGACTGGGGGTTTTCAGTCACCTATTGTTTGACACGTGAAGACACCGAGAAGTCATTCCTTCCTCTAAAACTTCACTGGTAGAGGCAGGAGCCTTGCTTGAACCTTGGAAACAGCACATGTAGTACCTTTGTTAAACTAGTTTCCATGGTAACAATTTCATGTCACTGAACATCATTAAAGACAATAAGAAATATTAACTATTCAGTTTGCTTGTGTTTAGAGTTCTATTGACCTCCCTTTCTGAATTACTGTTCTCCTGGAAGAAAAAGCTCAGGGCAAAACAACGGATGCTGGAGGTGTAGTTGCTTTGCCGTCACATTATTATCAAGCCTTTCCTTTGATTTTTCAGCTTGGGATTTCAGAAAAAACTCTGTAAATATGAGTAGGCATGGAAACATGGCAAAGATATTTCTGTCTCCAACACAAAAATAAAGCAACTAAAGATGACTGCAGTTAAATGGCTTGTCCAGAGGGGAGTAAAGGCAAAGCATGAGGAGGCTGAGCAAGAAACTACGTGCTGTGATGACTTGACTCCCCCATTTAGCCTCCCTGCCAGAACATGATGGTTCCACTTCATGTTAAAGCTGGATAAACCACTCTCAGGCTCCTTTGCCACCTGCCCCTCTGGCACAACTTTAAAAATGAAAACCCTGGCAAATCTCGACATATGTGAGCAGCTTAACTCTTCTTACAAAAAGCTCTAGCAATAAAATGTGGTGAGATGCACTAGTAGGAAAATTCAGCAGTTGTCTGTCATTTTCTCTGTGCACTGGGTGGGGGTTTTTTTAGCTTACATAATTAACATTTGTTTTCTTACCCAATGATTTTCTGTACTACACTCTCCTCTCACGGGCAGCATTTGTCGCTCCTTCTGCTAGGGCAGGATTGCAGCCCCAGCAATGGAGACAAACCATGTCTTGGCTCTGGCTCTAAAATCACACTGGCTTCTACATAAGGCTTTTCCAGCAGCCTGAAGGTCTCCTGTGGCACATCACCTGCAGGGACTCTCACAGCACTGGGGAAAGACCCTTGAAAACTACTGCTGAGAAAAACAGTCAGTAAGAAGGGTTTGTGAATGCCTTCTCCTCTACATGAGAGCCATAGCAAGTTGAGAAGGGTCTTTCAAAGTGGGAGGACAACAGGGGGAAAAAAAGTCTGCACGTTTTTTGTGTCAGAACCAAACCACAGATTCAAATATTTTGCATTTTTATATCCGCAGATTTAATATTTGCAGATATGATGCTGGCAGCCCATGTCACTCCAGTATGTTAGACTGGGGTGTGAACTACATCCAGAAGGTGCAGAGTGTAGATTCCAGGAGACAAATGGTTCACCAGCTGAGATATGTGTCCAGGATGCTGCCATCCTATGGCAAATAGCTAATTGGCTGTTATCACCAGCAGGATGCCTGAGCAGAAACGAAGGGAAGGATACATGTTTCATTTCTGCCTGGTGGAAAGCTGTTTGAGGGGGGATGAAATAGTGCACCGTGTTACTACAGGATTATAATTCAATAAACAACTATCCCTTTTGGACTGACCCTAAAATCAAGCATTGTTTTCCACACCAAGAGAAAGGGCTGAGAAACTGTTTCAGGTTAAATGAAAAAATTTACAAAGCTTTCAGAGAGCCCTTCAGCAGCTTCTGCTGCAGCCTGAGCAGCAGGAGGTGGAACACAGCTGCAAGGGAGAAAGAGGAAAGGTGACATTCCTGCTTCTTTAAAAAGTTCCAAAATTATTCATATTCAGGCACAGTATCACACTTTTTGTTCTGGATACTGAAGACTGACAGCATCATGATAATTCTTTCCCCTTCCCAGAGAAGCCTAGCATTTTGGGGCATACACCCTACAGGTGGGAGGACAAAGCTGGACTTCCTGATCTCTGAGTTGAATGCTGTGTCTCCAAAATTCACTTCCTTAAATATACACAAAAATATTTGACATTACACTAAGCAGCAGCTCCCTAACCTGGTGGTGATAGGCTAGGTGGGTTCCAACTCATAGAGTAGTAAGATGTGGATTTTCCCACAGCACTGCCAAACGTAGTGAAGGATTTGACATTACCAAGTGTTTTCCTCTGTTTCCTTTAGCTTTACAATCCTGCAGCAGAATGAAACACCAAAATCTCAAAGTAAAATGATCTGACATTTTCAAAATATTCTTTTCTGCCTGAATTATTAAAAACATTGAACATGAAACTTCAATAAGCATAGAGCCTCCTAAACTGTCTCTCACTGACAAAAAAAAATTATTTGCTACAAAAATAAATTTAGGTACCCACTAGGATTGAATGAGGCATGAAAAGTTCCCTACATTAGTATTCTGATTTGTAATTTTTCAGGCAAAAAAAGCCTAAAAATAATTTAGCATTGGAACTTAATTTTTTAAAATAACATTCTGCCTGTGAGAATGAAAGGAAATCCAGAGACTTTGAAATAAGGGAAACCTCAACCACAACCCCACTTCTAGCTTTTTTAGCTGAGCCCTGAGTGTTTTCCCAATCCCAGGGCAAGCAGTTCACCAGGTTATTGAACTATTTTGGTCCTGGCTGTGTCTACCTGATGGAGCTGAGCAGAGCTGCTTCCAGCAGGGATCTGGGGATCCTGGCTTTGAGACAGGCTCCTTTACAAGCTGCAGTGCTGTTTGCCCAAAAAATGGTTGGCTGAGCTGACAGAAACCCGTGATGAAATAACATGCCCAAAACTTTGGATTTCAATTATCAAAATGGTTTTCATCCGACTTTTTTCCCAATGACCTTTTAAAATGAATTCAGCCTTCTTGGCACATTTATTATCAGTGAGAAAAACAGCCTTTACCTTTGAGCCTACACATGATATTTTCCTTCCCCTTTTTCACTTTCTCTGCTTCACTCTCTCTTTTAAACCTTAGCAACCCTCCTATCTTTTTCCTCCTCTTGCAGCAAATCCCAAATCTGAGCAGAAATATGCCTCATTCTGTTGGTACCTAACTTGGGACCTTACCATTTACATGGGCATGAACTGTGGTGTCATCTGACACTGGCACTTATTTCAGATGCAAAAGGGATGCAAAAGAGGAGGGGGTGGACACTGCTAATTCAAATGATGTACATTACATCAGATGCCTTTTCTTTATTTTTAAAAACTCAGTGGCCTTTCTTAGTCCTAAAAAAATTTTGTCCAAACCTCCTTTCTACTTTGAGGAAATTAAAACCTGCGACTAAGGCTTGTCTCTATCAACAGCTCAAATCATTCTTTAATGAAGAGAACCAGAATCTTGTCTCTTTGTTTTCACACAGACTTCAGTTCAAAGGAACTTGCTTGAGGATAGCATTTAATTGACCTCAGTGATGGAGCACTTGCAGTATGCCTCTTGCCTAGCAACGACCGCCAGGTAGGAAATCTTTAATAACTGCTGGGATTTAGACACCAGGGAATGCTGTTGCACAGCTGTGATGGTTTCTGAGCAGCCCAAAAGTGAGCCAGGCTGGCTCTCCTAAAGCTTATGAGGCTGGCTCATAGGTTCTGAGCCGAGCATCAGGAGGTTGCAGCTGGATCCATAGGCATGCCAAAGCCCCCTCTGTCCTGCAAGCTGCTGTTCACACAAGCACATAGCAGTTCTCCTTCACTTCATGTATGTTAAGTGACAGACCAACCAAAGGAAAAAAAAAAAACACAGAAAAAAGGAGATAGCACCCAAGTTTAGCCAAATTATTTTAACAAAGAACTTTTTTCTGCATCTTCAGTTCCTAGGAAAAGAAAAAACTTCCAAAGCCAGCCAACAGGGTCTTCCTCCTACTAAGCACATGCTGGGGTTCAAGTCCTTTGTCTTTTAAATATAGGACACTTTGGGAAATGAAGCTGACAAAGAGAATTTAAGAGAACAATCAATATTTCCATTATCCTCATTCCAGGCACAGTTTTTTGGGGGGGATATATGAAGAATTGTGCTGAAAAAAGTCTTTGTGTGCTAATAATGAAGTATTTCCTACATTTGTCTTACTGCTTTCGGAAGTGCCCTTCCGCTGATATTCAGCAGTCTTATTTTACTCATTTTTTGACTGCTTGAGAATTTTATATTTTATATATATATGTATGTATGTATATATTTGTGTGCTTGTGTTTGTATGTATATATAGCTCATACACCATTCTGGTGGACTTTGCAGTCTCATCCCCTTTCCACACTTTCTTCCCCCAGATCCATTGCTTTTCTTGGCATAAATCCTCAAACCAGCCATGATACCTAACACCAGAACTAGAGACAAGAAAAAAACCTGATAGTTACTGTTGTACTCCTGGTCCTCCTCTCTTTTCTTCTTTCTCCTGTGCATCAGCATCCACAACCACACATGGGGATGCCCCATGAAAGGTGAATACAGTCAAGCCTTGCCAGCTGTTGCTGAGAGGGAGAAGGGCAGGCAGATCTACAGCCACGAGGGTTGAAATGATCTCTCAGAATGGGCTAAATAGGGTAAAAGTGGATTGTTTGGACAAAGGGAAATAAAACCAGCGAGCTCCCCCCCACCCAGGTGCTGAAGTATCACATTTGGACCACATCATATCTGGTGGTCTGCACTCGTTTGGTCAATGTCCCCTGGTGGAGACATGCTTTGCTGTTGGTAACAAAGGGAGAAGGCAGACATAGCTGTTCACATCTTACCCTCCAGAGTGCAGGAGAAGTTTCCCACCTTATGCTTTTCTTTCCTGTGCTTTTGTCCGAGAATGTATCTCTGTGGGCACTTGTATCCTGACCTGACTGAGCTCAGGGTATGCTCTGAGAGGCAGCTCCAAGATGGAAGATGGAGAGCTGAAATCAGCTTGGAGCTGAGTCCAGCACAGAAGCCTCATCCTACAAGGGGCTGTAGCTTGTGCAGGTCCGACACTGGGTGTATTAATTCAGCCTGGCTCAGAGCACTACCACGACAAGCTGATAAAACCTCATGTCATCTCATCACTGTTTTTTTAAGTCTAAGCCTCTTATAGAAACATGGTTTTCAGACATGTCTGGGTAACATCTGTAGTAGCTGGCCATGAGATTTCAGGAGAAATTATGTTTTCTTGAAAGTGTGCTCCTTTTGGCTTTATTGTGATGCAAAACTGAGGAGTGGACTTTGTTCTCTGCTGAATGAGAGGGTGTTTGCAGCAACATTATGGACAATAGCAGTTGAGTTAGTCTCCATTTATAACATCTGAGAATTGAATCTGGCCTGCAGTTGAGCCAGTAAGTCTCATGGGATCTTATATACACTGTTTTGAAAACCTATTTTTAAAGGAAAACAAAGGCAGTTCCCTTAATTTGAAGCTCATAATGTTTGCAGTAATCCAGCTATACAAAACCAAATACTCCCTAAGTAAAAGTCCATGAGGCAGCAAACAAGAATTTTTTTCCTGGTACCTTGCTGCTCTGAAAGAAGGACCAGCCCTATTTTCTTCAGGAGAGAGCACAGAGGCTCCAGTGCATGTAGACCTCACCAAGAAGGGATGGCTGAAAGGAAAGCTGGACTTGATGGGATTATTGCTCTGCTCAGGAACTACAGCGATGGGGGCCAGGCAAGAGCCTGTAGCAAGATGAAGACTTTGTGATCTTGCAGCTCCTAACATCTGTGCTGGTAACAAAAAAGGCCACTGGTGTAGGTGGCTTTATGAAGAGGAAACTGCATCGAGACCCGAAACAGAGACCACTAGCTACTTTGTCTTAATGAAAGCAGCTGAACAGAGAGTTATTTCCAACAGTTTTGATCTGTGAATAGGAATCCTAGTTCTCTGAAGGGGTTAGGGTTATCATTTCCCATTAGTGTTCATGCTGCTCCCCAATAATACCTTCTCTTGTCTTTTGCTTGTCTCCTTTCTTCCCCTTCCCCTTCAATTCCCTATTTCTATTTCGCTGTTCCTGCTTTTATTTTCTTCCATCTGTCAGTTCTCAGAATTTTTTCAAAGCCAGACTAACTGTTAAATCACAGCCTTCTTTTACAAACTGACTCCTGATCTGTGCTTATATTTTAACCCAAAATGTACTTTTCCCATCCTGCTTCTCAGTGGCTGAAATAAGCAGAATGCCTGAACACACTGAGGAGCACATTTCTATTGTGCAAGGAAGGGGGATTAAGAAAAATCCGTAGCTCTGAGACTCCCAGCAGTACTGGGAGCTGGTACCACTCTTTTTGCCCAGTTTTGCAGGTACCAAACTGCTGTTTTCTAATGCAGCAACTGGGTTTTCACTGATGTGACAGTGTCTATATTCACACTGTAATCAACATCCACCTCCTGGCTGTATTTTAAATTGGATTAGGGTGTGAGTTTCCTTCTCATTTTACAATCAACATGAGCAAATGCTTTGTTTATCAAAGCAATCTGAGTGATGCCTAATGGAAAGCATTAGATCTATCTGGAACAATTATAACCCTGGAGTAGGTGTGTTACAATAACGGGAAATCTATTCTGCTAAGAGCTTCCTTCAGGATCATCATCTAGAGACCTGCTAACCCTGCAATTGTTCCCACAGCCCCAGGACCTTCTTCAAAAACAAAATAAAGACCATAGCTGCCTGCTTCTGAGTATGAACAGCTCAGCTTGCTGTTGCTCAGGTGGATGCAGCTCCCCATGTGGATGTAATGCTTCCCTCCCTAGATGATGACAAAATGTAGACTGAGTGCTCTGAACAGAGGTTTCCCTATTAGTGTAAATCCTTCTTGTTTGAAGACCTTGAGGGAAAGAGTGCCTCTGTGTCTGATAGCCTCCTTGACTTCTTTTTACTAAACAGGAGAGTTTTATATATAAACCAAATGTATGGTTCAATTTCCAAAGGTTGAGGGCCTGATGTATATGTATAAATCAATGGTATCCATTTGTACAAAGTTGGATATTTACAGGGATATTTTTATAAAATTGTTTTTAAAAGTTGCTTGCTTTCTTCTCAAGGTAGAAGAAAGTTCCTTGCTTTCTTCTCAATTTACAGATTTGATATATGGACAAGAAATACCTCTGGTATTTTGTGTGACTTTTTTCTGAGCTCAACAAATGATTCCCCTATAATGACTATTATGATGTTTACAAAGTGTTTTATTCATCTGACTAATCTTGATATTTATAAAATAATTCATGTCAACACACTCAAACTTCCTCACAAACTTGTTGCTGTGGCTGTTGTCATATGCATGGTAAAGCAGACCCACTCAGCCTGGGAGGGGACAGGGCTTGGTGGGAGCAGGGCAGGGACTGAGCCTTGGCTTTGTCTCCAGCTGGTTGGAGACTCTACTCTGGGCTCAGCCCCTCTGGGTTACTGTGGAGGTCACTTCTGGTCTGTTTTGGCTACAAGTGGACTGTTAAATTATCATCACAGGAACCTTCTTTAGTTTATCTACTTATAGCACCATTAAGCCTCTCTCAGCAGAGCTGTGGCACTCCCAAATACAAATGCAAAAATAATGATGAGCCAAAATACAAAAAAAAAAAATGGACAAATAGCAGCAGGACACTCAGACTTGCAAAACAGATGATGCCTTGCAAAGCTGTCCTGCTGATCTGCAATGATTAATCCCAGGAGGAACCTCAGTTAAACTGGATACCCTTGGAAAGGTGGTGCACGGTGAACAGCAGTTGGAGGAGGTGGAATCAGAGGGGAAATGCTTTATCAAGCGGATATTTGAGTGTGTTAGCAATTGAAGGGAAAACAAAGGCAGGGCAGGTGAGTAATATCTGTGGAAAAGCAAAAATCTGCAGAGAATGAAAGATAGGAAGGAAGCCAGGAGAAAGCTCCGTGCCAGTGGGGAAGGAGAAACTGGAGCCCATGCTAGAGCTCAGCACCCTGCAGCCCTTGCTTCAAATCCTGGCGTGAACACGAAGTGCCTGCATGCCCCTGAGCTGGGGTGGATTTGGGCACTGGACTGCACTAGCCATGGCAACTCACTGGCTGGAGCTGTAAGCACCACTCCTTGCAGGTCTGCCTGCACCTCCTGGTGCACTGCTCCTCTGGTAGAACCCATTCCAGCCTGCCCTCAAGCCTACTAATGCAAGTCAAAGAAATTAAAATGATTTTGTAACTGGCTCTCTGACAGTAACAAAGCCTCCCACCACTTCAGTAATACCCAAGGTTCGCTAAGATGGGTACATGGCATTTCTGTGGGAATCATTTTGCAGAGATACTCCTCTGGAAAAGAGGTTTTCAGTGTGCAGAGGGAGGACTTTCCCCAGCCACAGTACTTGTAGATTTCACACCAAAATAGTTTTTTGGTGGTGTAATTTTGGGATCGTATTATGTGATACCATATTTGTTGTATTATTATTGGATTGTTGTATTATATTTGGGTTTATAACATTTTTTTCAGTAATATCAAACATCTCACTGATTTAAAATCACACTTCAAATTCACACAAAAACACAAGGGCTGATGGCAATAATTATGCTTCAGCTTTTAGGAAATCCTAATCCTTAGGTTTCGAGTTACTGCAGTGACATTCATTCCCAGGAGCTTTGGGCCATGATGAGAAAGGGTTTTACTGAGGATTGATAGAACATGAAGAGACATTCTGTCTCTTGAAGACAGCAGAGACCCTGGGAAGGCAGGTATGAGTCTCCCTCTGATAAAGGCTGCATGCTGCTGCTAAAGAAATGATTTTTCTGAGCAAAGTAACCATTTATTGAAAGGAGCCAGGATCCAGCTGCCACTGAAGTCAAAAGAAAAGCTCGCACTAAAGCAGGTCTTTGCAACGCAATACCAGGAAAGTAATTTTTATTTCTCATTACTGCTGTGAACTGGATAAAAAAGCTCTTAAATGCCTATCAGAAGTATAAAAGAATGCTGTTTATCTGCTGGGAATGCATTAGAGAAAGAAAGATGTCAGAACCTGGAGGGAATAATGTCTTTTATATAGCAGTCTAATGCAGAGGCCTGAATTCATCAGTTGCACTTGAAGGACTGGAAAAAGATGTACAGATAATCAAGTCACAACTTAATAACCATTTGAATTTTAAATACATTTGGTGTAGATGTGCTGCCACACCTTTTGTGCTCATTTGCTTGCAAATATGGGGGAAATAATGGTTTCCAAGTTCAAATAAATTCAGAAAAGAATTTTCAAAGTTCGTATGCCCAACTGTTCAAACAAACAAGCATTGCATTCATGCTTATGAACGTTTGTACTGGAAGTGACTGCAGATGTATTCAACCAGCAAATAAAAATGACATAATTTGATTTATTTAACCAGCCACAAGAAAACAATGTGCATATTAATGAATGTGAATAATTACTCAAAATTAACATTCAATCTACAGAGCAGTAGGATCATCAAGCTGTAGCAAATAAACTTAACTAAGGAATAAATGGAAAAGAAATTTGTGATCCTCTGGCAGTTATTAAATAAATGGGAGCAAAGACTGCATTAATTGTATAAATTATTCATTTTTAATTATTTGTTCAACTGTGGTAAGTATTGATAATAACTTTATGTCTCAGGGAGGGAAGAAAGATGACAAAGAAACTTTGCTTATTCTCCTTAACAATGGTAAAGTAAACAAAATTGGAGAGCAAACTGAAAAATCTGGGGGCATTTTTAAGTGCATTGGGGACATCTTGTTGCTTGTGGTTTTTTCTTCTGTCCACCCTTGTGCACAGCACTAGTGACCCTTTTTAACAGACATGCCTTTTGAAAACTTGACTGATTAAAATGTTGGTTGGAGGAAGAATTAGCCAAAATAAAGCAAGCCTTGACCCATGTAAAGGTTAGATGACAAATGGCTAATACACTCTGGAGAAGGTGCATGTACAAGTGGCTGCAAATGAAGATTGCAGCAGCCTGGTGAGCTGGTGTGATTCTCAGCAATGTGACAGCAGAAACATTGCGTGCTTTGGGGATCCACGGGCATGAGGCAAAAATAAATTTAAATTCTTCCACTTCTCAGCATGTAACCTGCAGCTTTTGATAGGTTCCAATACATAGTGGTGATCCCCGAGCTCCTGAGACCTCTTTCCTGAAGCAGGTGTTGAATGCAGAGGGCAGCAGGGATGGTTATCTTGGAAGTGCCAGCACATCATCCTCCAGGTGTTTTCCCACCAGGACAGGCAAAGCCTCATGACTTCCATGCCAGGTACTATTCTAAAGACAGACCTGCAGATCTCCTCCCGAGGCTGTCTCTGGTATTTGCTTTGTGATCTGCTTCAATGAAATTTTCAGATAAGACAAACTTTTATCAAAAATCTTGGTTCTGCTGCTTTAACCTGAGAGAGCGTTACCGTGACTTACCTTGACTTACAACAGCGCTGCCCTGTCTCCTACCTTGTTCCCTGTCTCAAATCACCTCCAGGGCATATTGCCTTCTTGTTCCCTTTCTCACATCTCCTTGGGAGCTTGTTGCCTTGAGCTTCTTGGCTCAGCACACTGGGACACCTGAAAACTACATGGCATCAGCAACAGAAGGCGAAGAGCTTTCAGACTGCCAGAAATTTTGGAAAAACCTAGCCAGACAAACCACCCCCATTTTATTTCCAGTTTGTGCTCCAAAGCATATGAACAGCAGAGTTTTTTGAAAAAAGAAATGCTTTCCATATTTTTTTACCAGCAATAAAATTATGAGTTTATTGAATCAGTTAAATCAATTTGGCTAGAATGTACTCAAGGAATTCAGGATGAATTAAACAGCATAAAAAATTTCAGCACCAGGAGTATGATAGGCTTACAAACAATCAAAAACCATTTTAGAGAGAGAAGCATTAGACAATCTTAACCAGAAAGTGCCATTCCCAATCTACAATGGGCGAAAATTACATATTCCATTAAATGCCACGTATGAGATGTACCTCCCATGGTACAGAGCTGTTTTCTTGAATGATGATGATGATGATGATGATGATGATGATTTTCTTTCTGTGCAGTTATATTTTCATATATTCTCTGGGGTCTTTTATTAAAGAAACACAATTCCTCTGTGCAAGGAATTGTGTTGGACCTTGGCAGATCCAGCATTAGTCCATACTACCTGTATAGAAAGTCTACAATGGAACAAATGTCCCAGTGGACTGCTGGGCACTAATAAGTTTTTTCTATGTGTAGCTGTTGTCTTTTGAGAAATGAGAAACTGGCTTTCCATTTCACAGAGTTTCCCTCTGAAATGAACTAACCATCACTTTAGCCAAGTTATTGCTCTGCTGAAATAACCCGAGGGCCATTCAGCCTCCACGCAGTGAATGTGGCATTCAGCAGAGCAATCAGTTCGAATCTCCCCTACGGTCTCTGTTCGCTTCCAGGAAGCCTGCTGGCCTCGGCGTGTAAGGAATCGCGGCGGGATCGGGAGGTGCCGCTGGCGGCATGAAGGATGCTGTAAGCTGCGCCATCTTGTGTAGCTCCAAAAAAAGCCATCTGACAGCACAAAGATATTCAAGAATATTTCAGGAGGCAATTAGCATCCATGTACCAAGTGCTCCAGAGTGGCTAAGCTTTAGGAAGACTCCTCAGGATTTTCAGCTGAGTTTGCGTCCCAGCTCTAAATCTGGGAAGTTTTTCTACATTTGCTGAATAACGCTGGGAAGGAGGGGACAGCAAAGGTGAGTCAGTTCCCTGTTTCTCCCTACAAACCTGCACCAAAGGCCTCTGTTTTGAACATGTTATAGAATCAAATGTGCAGAATTTGAAGTCAAGAAAGCTTAAGCACCTAAGCAGGGGATAGGTATAAACATCGTGCCAAGACCTGTCCCTGCTCTCTTCTACGAACGTGAATCCCCCTGGCGTAAAAAGCCGACAGAGGGCTTGATGTTCCAGCAGGGGACAGATTCGTGCAGATCTCTGCAGCGGTGACATTTGCGTCCAGCTGACTCTACCTGTGTAGAACAGCAGGAATATTTGACAGCACAAAGGAAGAGTCAAATGAAATCAAGCAAGGAAAATAATAGCATTTAAAGCACACACGAAAGGCTTATCCTGTGTCCTGTTATGGAATTAAATGGAGACGTTCTGCGCCTACTTTTCTCAAAGCGCTTCTCTGGGATGGAAGATGTGAATTCGTGTTTTGCTAAATGTGGATGAGAGCCAACTGATTTTCACAATTAATTCGTGATACAGATGCACTGGCCTAGAGAATATGCTCCCTCTCTCCTCCTGTTTTATACACAGCTTTGCTAGGAGGAAGAGATAGCAGGCTCAAATGAGTCTGTAGGGGCTCATTTGAGAGGGCTTGGTGCCGTCTGCTGAGCTTGAATGCACAGGCAGGGATCAGGAAAGAAAAAGATGTTGAGCCTTTTAAGGCAGAAGGATCTTACATTGCCTCCTGTCGCCAACGTGTTCTCCTTGTCCAATAAATTGGACATTTGTAAAGTAATTTTTCACTGAGTCTGTGCTTCTCCTAAGGATGATAAGTCTTTTTAGTGTAAAGTGGATGTTTTTTGAAGTCCAGCTCTGAAATCCTAGGGAGAAGATCTTTTTGCTGGAAACATTATTTGCTCTTGGAAAAATCATCATATGTGCCAGGTAAATACATTCTGTGGTATTTTTATAATGACTAGAGGCAATGCGTGGCAATTATCTTCTGAGAAATGCTGATTTTCTAGTACATGCCTTTCACTTGAGTTTTGGTCTTTAATAGATGAGCTTTGGGATCTGTGAATGTATCATCTCTGTGGCAGAAGTACAGCCGTGTGCATTTTGAAGTTAGTACCCAAAAGAGCAGTGGATAAGCTGTAGACACAAAAATAGAGCTAGACCTCATCCCAGGCTTGTATGTTACCAGGTTCTACAGAAAGTTTCTGCTGGCTTTGGTGACAACTGGATCTAACTGCAGACTTTGGTTAAAACAAAACTTTAACACTTCACGTTAGCCTGTTGGGCAGAATCTCACTTTTTTTTTTTTTTTTATGTTCTGTATAACTTAAAATAGCTTCAGCATATGCTCACTTCTTTCTCATTAAACATTTCCAGGAAAGTCTTAGCAGTTTTACATGCAGAATAAGAAGTTTAGCTTCAGTTTCCTGGACAACATGCAGCAATTGAACCTATAACAGCACCACTAGATCTCATTTAAATCCACAATTGTCTTTAATCCCTGACCTATTCCTTTTTTTCCATGTCCACCTGAGATGGCAAATATTTTGCAAGAATAGGACCAGGCATGAGTGACAACAGAAAATCTTGGCATGCAAGCCCCCTGCTCGGGAGCTCTATAAATCCATGATGGAAAGATTGTCAGTGCCAGGCACAATGAGAATCTTTGTGAATTGGATCATTTCAGTATGTAACACAATCCCTTTAAAGGCAGAATACCATGCAGTAGGCACCTGGTTCACTTTCATAACAAAGCCACAGACCTTTATGATGGCATGGGAACACTAAACCCTGTGCACAGCCCAAGGAGGAAACTTCAGTGTCTCAAGCTCTTTTCAGCTTTACCATGTTTTTATCAATATAGCTGATAGTTCAGGCACATCACTAATAGTTCCCATATATAAAGGACCCACTTCATACGTGCCATGGGGAAGTTCTGGTTTCCCCTTGGAGTCCCTCATGTGACTCAGGCTGTCTCTGCTAAATACACATATAGGCATGTGTGCCATTTGGTAGTGGTGTTCTAGTCTACAAGTTGTTTACCACACACACTATTTATAACTTTTGTTATCAGAGCTTGGACATCTGTACCAGAGATGTCTGTACAAAGTGACAGACATCCATACAGTATGCAACAAATAACCAGAGCTTACATGATGAGGAATGTTACTGCTGTTAAGCTGGTTTGTTAGGGTTTCACTTAGCGACAGATAAAGATGATGGAATATGAATTCTCCCTGACAAAAAATTGGGTTTCTTCCCGGCAGCTCAGAAATGCCTGAGCCTGAAGGCTCTCTCTGCTGTCTCCTTTGCCTGTCTGTGTGATTTGTGATTGATGCCTTGAGAGGCTACCTAGAACAGAGGCTAGACCATGTTAAAGGAATAAATCAGGTATTTATTAAAAGGCCTTTAAAGGATACATCTTGGGCAGTACAAGAGCCTGACCGTGGCTCTACCCAGGATGGACCCAGGATGGATGACCGGTCACAAGTTTTCACACTTTCATAAGTTTTGGTCCATTTACATATTGGGGTTAATTGTCCAATTACAGCTTCAGGTTGTGAAGTCCCATCCTCCCTGATTGCTCTCCTCAATTCGCTGTTGTTTATACTTTTTGAGCCCGAAGCTGCAACAGTGTCCTTGGTTCTCAGGCTGGAAAAGGATTGCTTTGTCTAACTAAACTGTGAAGAGAACTTGCTAACACTTTATATTAAGTTCAGAGTTGTATACTAATGCGGTACAGAATATGGAAAATATGAAAGCTAAAACTTTAGGCACCATGATGAGCACCCCCTTCCTTTGGAAGCAAGTTACTCCTTTCAGGCCACAGTCTCACGTGGGAAGGCAGTATTTTTTTTGCTGAACCACCCCTGACTACCATTTGGGAGCAGATGGATACAAACCAGCCAAACAGGCACTCTGGGTTGCTGCTGTGTTTTTTCCTTTCCCTGCATTTGGCATAGCACAAAACCGAAGTGGGAAAGGCAGCCCCTCATGAAGTCCTGCTTGTTTCCCTTCCTGAGTAAATTCCCTTTCAACTGCGACCAAGAAGAAAACAGTAACTTTATACCAAGGATAAATGAAAACCTAGCAGGGAGGGCAGAAATTCCTCTCCCGTTCTACTGTAGCAGCACCACATTCTTCACAGCCGGTTTCACAGGAAAATTACAAGCTATCTGTTTACTGAAGCGTGCTCAGGGATAAATCCCGCTCGTCTTCTTTACGTGAATGAGTGAGCCTTATTGCATGAGAAGTGTGGCCAGGGGCAGAGCTGGCTCGCAGCCTGTGCCCCACCTCCCCCTGGCTCGGCGCAGCTTTTCGCTTCCCTCTCCGCAGCCTTTCGCATCCCTCTCCTCGCTTCCCTCTCCGCAGCTTTTCGCTTCCCTCTCCGCAGCTTCTCGCATCCCTCTCCTCGCTTCCCTGTCCGCAGCTTTTCGCGTCCCTCTCCGCTCTGCCGCTCCATCCAGCCCCGCTTGTGACGTCTCAGGCAAAGGGCAAAAGATGACAGGACAAGACCTTTCACGTACAAGTTGCAATCTTTGCAGAAGTCTGATTGTCTCATCATTTTCACATCAAGGCAATGAAGAGGAAAAAGCCCCACGGTAACTAATTGACGGGAGAGTAACCAGCCAGCTCCGGGGCTGTTTGTTTTGTGGCATAAAAACATTGAATAAGCAGTAACAAATGTTTCTGCACTCCCTGTGCAGACCTGCCAAGTCAATTCAGAGATATCAACAAGAACACTTTAAATGTTTTGGCAAGAGGAAAATTTCTATAAGCTATTGAGGTGCTTTGTGCGTGTATTTTCAGGTAACAAGCCTTGGCTCAAAGCCCTGCTTTCAAGCATTGCTGAATATCACTCGTATTCAAACACTAATCAGAATCAGCATTCAAGTGCTGGAAGCACTATGTTTCCTACAATTCATCTAACCACCATGAATAACTTGGAAATAATCAAGCTTTTGACCAAAATTATGTGCTGCATAATTTCAGTCTATAGACTTGATTTGTTGAATCCAAAATATTCCATGGATCATTATTATAGCTGGACAAATTTTTTTAAATTAATGATCAATAATTTATATATTATGACAGATCATGCAGAGTGGTATTGCTTATTTAGCATCATGTGTATCCTTGATAAACACTGTAATAGAATAGCTCCCAAACACACTTCAATTCAGGAAACTTCTTCTGATCCTATATGGATAGCAATGCAAATAATTCTGTTTTATTGTGGAAAATTCCATTTTATCCTGCAGAGGTAGACTTAATCCTGTGTCCAGAGGGTTGAGTGGACTAGATCCAGTGTCAGTACAATACTGATCATGCTGATAACAAAATTATCTAAATACATACCTACATTTATCAGAAGGGTCCTGACTCTAATGCACCTTGGCCTTTATGTTTGTTGCTCTCCCTTGCTCCTCCTGAGTCACTTGCTTCCCCCAAGGAGTGACTCACCAGACCTGGTCAGGGGTGCAGGGGCAGACTTAACCTGTGGAACCACTTCAGTAGAAGAAATCCTTTGGCAGGAGAATTGCTTTAAGAAGTTATCAAGGGAATGAAATGTGCTTATATGGCTCACATTTTCACAAATACGTAAAAGACCATGTGGAGCTGTACGCCTGGCAGGCAATAAAAATCCCATCTCCTTCCTTCCATATTTGTTGAGACAGTCATGAGACTTCAACTCCTTCTCCACACAGCTGGCATGCACAGCAGAGAGGAGTTGCATCCCACGAGTGCTGTGACAGATGTGCTGTATTGCTACAGCTGGATGCTCCTGCTAGGATTGAAGCAGAGGAAACAGTGTCTTTGGTTCTCTTGAACAGAGATGAGAAAACATAAAAAGCTCTCACATCTTTCCTTAATATTAGGAAAGCTAATATTTCCTTAATATTAGCTTTGTCTTATTTAGTCTGCTGGGGTGATGCAACTACAGTACAAGGGGAATAGATCACTTTCATTAAGCATGGAAAGCAAAACTAACTCAAAAAAATAAATAGGCCATTACATATTTCTGTGCCTACCTCAGGAGGTAGCACATTCATTATATTCCAATAGGCCCCAGATAGAGATAAAAATAGAGACCAAAAATTTGCTAGGGTTGAAAAATGCATTTTTTTCCTGTGCTCTTGCAGGAGGTGCTGCACTTTTCACCATTTCCCTGCCATGCTGAGCTGATCTTCCAGCCCAGGAAAGCAGATGCTGTGCATCATTGCTGTTCTCCACTGCAGCAGAAGCGAGGAGCCAGCACACAGCAATTTCCCCAGTACTTCAGCCCCTGGTGATGTGTAGCTGCACTCACCCCTGTCAGGTGTGTACAGGCACCAGCAGCCCGGGTTCTGCTCCCTCTAACACATCCTCTTCTCCATTATGGGCTTCTCCCACCTTTGGCACATGCATTTCCAAGCTCTGTGGAGCAAGGCTGGCTCTCAGAGCTGGCACAGTGACAAGGCTCAAGCTCTCCACGTTAAGTAAGGTCTTTAGCCATGACGATGGTATAAGGTCATAAATCATCTGCTTGGTCTGATCTTAACAGAGGAGATTAAATACTTGGAAATTCAGCTGGAACATCCCATGAGTGCCCTAATTCTCACCAGCATGGGGTACTCGCCTGGTGCTCTTTGGGCAGCTGGATGAGTGTTGCACAGCTGGCTGAAAGCTGCTTTGGTTTACCCAGTGAAAGCAAATGCTATCTCATACAGCAGCTGTGTTTCAAGCACGATGAACTGCATCTTGATTGCTCTCTTTGAGTCTGTGTTGGCTCCTCTACCACCTGCCTCATGGACATCTGCACTGAATACACATCCTGTCAGTTCAGGATTCACCAAGCTTGTTCTGGTGTTGAGAGTCAGAGCACAGTAGAAAGCACAATCCTAAAAATTACTCAGCTGAACATTCTCTCATTAGGACAAAGAGCTCCTGTTTCTCTCTCTCAGTGTGAGGTGACTGAATATTTTCTCAGCAGAATTTTCCCCAGGCTGGCCATAAGGGTCTATACCCATGTGACTTTATGATTATTACTTTAATGATGTCTTTCTAGGTGAAAAAAAGTAGGGAGCGGAATCTCTTACTGACAACAATTGGTAGGGACAACACTGTCTCAGTGTTTGAGGTGTTTGTTTAGCTGTTGCACACACTGGATGGGGGGATAAGGAAGTGGGAGGTTTTCTCCTCAAAACCAGCATAGTTCAGAATTTGTGTGCTTCCCTTTATAGCTTTTCAGTGTTTTCTTGCAACTTGCTATGTGTAATTTATAGGGCATTTTCAGGCAAAGGATATGATTCCCATACTCAAAGGAAAGGTGTATTTCCCATAAACAAAGGGTAGGAATGTTTTTTACTAACCAGCACGTACATGTTTTTTCTTATTTTATCCCATTTTTTCCTCTTCCCTGGATTCCCTTGTTGAATTCACACGTCCATGATGATTAATCCCAGCCTTTCCTCAGAAGTGTGTCAACATTACTGTGGTCAGCCAGTCAGCAAAGCTCACCAGTGAAATGCAGTATATGGCCCACATGAAATGGCTGCTACAGCACCCTTCAAGACTTGCAGAAGAAGAATACCATAAAAACAACAAATAATGTTAACGAGGATTAAACGGTATGATTTTCTACACCATTTACAGCTGGACCAGGGCACTTTGCATTAAGCTAATGAGAGATGAAAGCCAAATTAGGCATTCTTGATGGAGCTTTCATTGTGTGTGGGCGCACACTGACTGTAGACACAATTATTTTTCAACCCCTGGGAGCTTCAATCCATAGACTTGCACACCACTTCAAGCTGATCCAGTAACTCTGGATCTGACCCAGCTGATTCTTGTTCTTTTCTGGGAAATGACTCCAGAGCAGGGTGGAAGAATGTAAAATGATAGGCGCTGCTCTTGCTTGCCTCCAGCCTGAGAGGACAGGCTTGCTTAAAAACACTTTCACATTTAACCTACATTAGGACTAAAAATCAAGATTCTTCCTATCACTGTCAATATAGAGGCATAACCAAAGAGAGAGGGAAACCAGACACATTTCAGTCAACAACAACAAAAAAAATCAAGATGGAACAATTAAAAAGAAATTACTTGTCTTCAATAAAGACTGACTTAGGGAATTGTTCATCAGTTGCAATAACCAAAATAGACACATGGGTGAATTGACAGGATCACAAGAGTGTTCACCTTCTCAAAAAAGTACACTGAAGTGAAAGCTTATAACTATTTCAAAGGAAAGTTTGGTTAAAAGGTACATGAAAGGAAAAGTGTCTCTTCCAATTTTTCTTCTTTCTTCATCTTCAAAACAAAGGTGAAGCAATTAAGGCCATAGCAAAGCAGATTAAGTTACTTTTAGCAGATCAACTCTTGTCACTTGAGTGACAGTTCTTCACCTGTGGTCCTCACTTTTTGCAGAGGGGAAAAGTCTGATTTTAGCAGGGTGCCTGTGTAACAGCATTCACCTTCAGAGCATGCTTTCTTACCTCCTAGATGCTCAGAGAGCATCACATAGGACGATGCACCTCCGTTTGAACTGTACTCTGAGGGTCAGGGTGTTTTGGGGTAGAGGTGTTTGATTTGTGTGGCAAGGGTTTGGTAGCAGGGGTGGCTTCTCTGAGAAGTTGCTAGAAGCCAATGCCAGCCAGTTCCATCACAGACCCACCACTGGCCAAGGCCGAGTCCTTCAGTGATAGTGGTAGCACTTCTGGGATAACATATATGAGAAGAGGAAAAAGAAAAACAACCTGCAGAACAGCATCAGAGGGAGCAGTGAGAACATGCGAGACAAACAACCCTGCAGTCACCAAGATCAGTGCAGAAGGAGGGGCAGCAGGTGCTCCAGGCACCAGAGCAGAGATTCCCCTGGTGCAGACCATGGTGAGGCAGCTGTGCCCCTGCAGCCCATGGAGGTCCGTGGTGGAGCAGAGATCCACTTGCAGCCCGTGGAGGGACCCACGCTGGAGCAGGGGAAGGTGCCTGAAGGAGACCCCCAAGGGAAACCCATGCTGGGGCAGTCTCCTGGCAGGATCTGTGGACCTATGGAGAGAGGAGCCCCTGCTGGAGCAGGTTTGCTGGCAGGACTTGTAACCCTGCAGGGACCCACACTAGAACAGTCTGTTCCTGAGGGGCTGGAAGGGACCCTTGATGGAGCCCTCCATGAAGAACTGCACCTGATGGGAGGGACTCATGTTGAAGAAGTTTGTGGAAAACTGTCTTGCATGGCAGGGATCCCATGCTGGAGCTGGGGAGAAGCACAATGAGACAGAGAAAGGAGCAGCAGAGACAACATGTGAGGAGCTGAACTACAACCCCCACTCCCCATGCCCTGCACCACTCAGAGGGAAAGAAGGTAGAGAAAATTGGGAGTGAAGTTGAGCCTGGGAAGGAGGGAGGGATGGGGGAAGGTGTTTTTATGATTCTCATAATCCTGTTCTGTCTTTCACTCTATTATCTCTCCCCTGCCCAGCTGATGGAGTGGCTTTGGGCATCTAGCATTCAGCCAGGGTCAACCTGCCACACACAGGGAACAGCTCTGTAACCAGATCTGCCAACCCCCGAGACTCTGCTATAGCATCCTGGCATTTTAGACAAAATGTATGATGGAAGTTGACCCCTTCGGTGTTGCTGATCAGCAACAGCCACCAGGACTGCTGCCACTGTAAGGAAGCAGATTAACTGTGCAAGCTTTAATGAAGTCAATGGAAAATGCCTTCACTTTGTGTTGGTGATTTTTCCTCCATAAAATTATATGTATAGACAGTCAATGTTTTCTGACTTGAAGCGGTTGTTTCTGCATGCTTTCCCATGCCAAATATTTTAAATATCTCAATCCAGCTATCTACACTGTTTATGCAACAGCAGATGTCCAAATCTACTAGGAAGTGACTCTCATATGTGGCCAGACCGTCATACGCAGCTCTCTGGACCCTGTGGGGGAGGAGCACTTATTCTCTTATCACACCAGGAAAGTCGTACAGACTTGTCCCTCAGCACATCAGCTCCAAATCAGAGGGAACTGAACTCAGCTGTCTCACAGAGGTGATGTTAGCCTGGCCAGCAAATATTCCTGGAGCTTACAAAGGGATTAGATGGTGATGTTTTTGTTTGGAAATTCTGGCAAACCACTGGGAAGACTGAGGACAACATACGAGCAGCCAGACAGTGGGCATTTTCTGGTTCTGTGTTCCTCCATCAGAATTACAAATGACAGAGTAGTGTCGAGATTTGTAATGGACATAAACCCACATTCATTTTAGGAAGTCTAACTTCTTAGGAAGTCTAAGCTTTTTCCATGTTTAGATATTGGGGAGAAAAAAGAGAGAAGAAGAACTCTAAGGTAATATAAAGCTGAGATAAGAATTACTTTTAGTGGGGGAATACTGAACTTTATGAAGATGGGAAATCTGATAAGACAAAATTAACATAAACTAAATACTTTCCTCTTTCTCCAGTAGAAGAAAATATAAACTCTAGACCTCCCCTATTTCCTTAAATTAATGAAGTGGCATCAGATCTGATTTGAGCCCCTCGGAATCTCTCCATTCTTCCTGATGTGAATGTAAAACTCCTATCCATTCATTTCTCTGCAGTCATATAACCACTTAATTACTTTCTTATTAGCACTATCCTTCTCTAAAGGCTTTTTTCAAGATATATTTTCTTTTAATTGCATATTCTTTGTTAAGATGAATAAAAAGCCATACTATGCAGAAGATCACTGAAAAATATATTTATTTATAAAAGAGGTGCAAAGGTCTCCCGGGAGAGCCGAGTATCCTCACTGCCAGCTGAAATCAGCAAGAGAAAAGAGTAGTCTCCAAAGCTCAGTCTCAAATCTGTAACAGGCTGTGAATTTCTGATCTCACTAGGACTTTTCTCCTCCTTTGAACATGAATATTCCTGTGTACATTCCCATATATTCCTATAATAGCCAGGTGCTGCTGTGGGCTAGTATAAATGTACTGGGGTGTTGTAATGATATTGCCAAAGAAACAAATGCTCCTAAGCAACTGCATGGGATTACTAGGAGATGAGTTGTCTGACATTAGTAAGGTATTTAGTCATTGGGCAAACATCTACTCCGGACTATGTCACGATGGTTTCTGCTCAGTTTTCCCTTTCAGAGTCCCCAAATATTTAACAAGCAGGATACAAATCACTGTTCACTGGGAGGAAACTACTTCTGTCTGAAACGTGGCACTTCCCAAACACAGAATGGTTTGGATTGAAAGGGACCTTTAAAGGCCATCAAGTCCAATCCCCTTGCAATGAGCAATGACATCTTCAAATAGATCAGCTTGCTCGGAGCCTTGCCCAACCTGTGTGAATGTTCCCAGGGATGGGGCATCCACCACTTCTCTGGGCAACCTCTGCCAGTGTTTCACCAATATCATCACAAAACATTTCTTCCTAATATCTAGTCTGAATCTGCCCTGGCTTAAAATCATTGCCCCCTGTCTGGGTAAAAAAGTCTGGCCCCAACTTTAAGCTGCCTTTAAGCATTGAAGCTCAGAGATGCTTTGGCAGGCAAGGAGCCCTTTACCCGGTAACACCTCCGAGAGGGAGGGGGGAACTCGGTGACCGACAACTCAAACCCCTTTCGGTAAGTGTAAATGATGTCGGGAATGGGCTGGGAAAAGCGTTTAGGGCAGGAATAACACCTCTGCGACAACGACCCGCACCTCCGGCGCCCCGCCAAGCCGGCTCCACCCCGCCGCGCCGGGGCTGGAGGCAGTGCCGGGGCGGGGACGAGCCGGCCCCGCCGGCCGGGAGGAAGAGGAGGGATTTCACCTGCCCAGCCCGGCCCGCCCCTCCAGGTGCGAGGTGGAGCAGGAAGCGGCGGCGGCGCCGGAGGGGACCCGCGCCCGCCTCGGCGCCGGGCCCATGCGGGGAGATGGCGGCGGGCCGGGCGCTGGCCGCGCTGCTGGCCGCGCTCCTGGCCGCCTCGGCGCAGCTGCTCCCGCGGGAAGGTAGGGACAGGAACAGGGACGGGCCGGCTCCCCCCACCCTCGGCTCGGTTCCCCCTAGCCCCGGGTCGGTTCCCCATCACCCCCACCCGGGGCTCAGCTGCCCGTCCCCTCCCCGGCGCCCCTCAGGGCTGCCCGGGCCGGCGGGACCCGCCCGGTGCGCGGCTGAGCCCGGACTCGCTTTAGCTGGCGGCACCGTACGCGAGAGACTGGTGACTCTGCCTTTATCTCCGTGTGCTGCTGCTGATTTAATAACTATTAATTATTTAAAAGGGGCGGGGGTGGTGGGATAGAATCGCATCCGTAGTGTTTGGGCGGTGGGACATTTCAGTTTCAGCACTTCAAGTCAGAACGCTCCCTTTTCTTTCTCTTTGAAAATGCTAACAAGAAAAATGATTTGATCTTTGCATCCTCACTTGCTGGAATATTGATTATACGAGTAACTTCACAAAGTCCTTTTCCCTGGACGCCAGAGGGGCAGCTGAATTCTCTCTAAAGAGCAGAAGCTCCTTGGACTGTCTTCTCTGTGGGATTGTGCAGTTGTTCGAGTTTTTCAGCAGAGAATGATTTTATTTATATAGAGCAATGGGTGAACCATAGATGCAGGGCAACGGAATGGCTTATATGCCCAGCTGAGTCAGATGGTTTAATGGTAGCTCACTACCAGCTCTGCATCTCTTGAAATTCCTGGATGCTTGTTGAAATCCCACGTATCTAACCCTGTGTGCGACCCCGAAAGAATTCCAGTTATGAACACAGGGACAGTGTGTGGTGTTTTCCTCAATTTCCAAAGCTGCTTGATTGAAGAAAATGCCCATCCTCAGGTGTAAACAGTCTGTTTAACTGCTATCAGTAGTCCATTTAAAGGATCTTGAAGTATGAGTCCTTATGTACAAAATAACTGGTGAGTTATTTGAAGTGACTGTAAATTACCTAAAGAGGCTGATGTGAAATTTGTGACTTTTTAATATTTCTATTACCTTTAACTGCACTGGTTCTGCTGAAGTGGAGTTCATGCCTTTATTATTATAAACAATACATGCGAAATGTTTCCTTTGAAATTGGGCAGCCCTGAGGTATAAGTTTCAAGCTGTGCAGTCTTTTAAATAAAATATTTGCATTTAATGTATTGCCTCTGAGTTGAGTGAATAACAGCAATTTGCCTCTCTAAGCCTCTTAAAAGGAAAAAGAAAGAATATAATGCTGTTTAATAATTGTGTTTTGTTTTCAGAGTAAACAAATATTTAAAACCTTAGATGGGTCAGCACTAGAAGCAGAGGAAGTAGACTGTCCAAGGATCTTAGCTTAATCTAGAGGAATGTGGGAGAAAGAGCTCTCCAGCCTCTGGCCTTGCCCTTTGGCAAATCCTGAAGTTGCTCTTTAAAGCAAAGTTAGTAACAGTGAAGTTGCACAAAACGCCACTGAGACCCAGTGGTTTGTTGCCACTGATGGTGGCCCCTCTTCCTACCTCCTTCCATCCCTTCCTTTCCAGCTGCAGGCTTCTGCCTGCTGGTCTGTCTCCTGCACAAGCACCACCACTCCTGTGTGCCAGGTCCTCTGTCATCCTCTTAAACTCTCTAATGTGGTGCCTTCCTCATCTTTGAGAACCCCCAGTCCCCAAAAAAAGAGGTGGCTCAGTCTCAGCTAGCCTGGCAGCATGGGTTGGCAGACTGAAAGTTGAGATGGTGTGACCAGGACATGAGGCAGAGGGGAATGGTGCCTTCCCGGGTTTGTTGGCATGTGAGATCTGGTGTGTCCTTCCTTCCAGTGGGAGCTGCTGTTGTTATTGCACAATCAAAACTGTTGGAACATTTCCCTGAGCAAAGGTTTGTCCTGAAAGCCCAAGACAGCTGAGGTTAAGATCTTCCTCTGCACGGCGATGTAGTTTGTCATTTTTAAGGAGTTCGTGTTGCACTGGTGCTGACATTGGTACTGGCTCTGCTGTTGCTGTGTTTTGGCTGCCCCCCTTTTTCCTTGGTTGCAGCTTCCTCCCTTTCAGGAAGGCCAGGTTTGGGCTGGGCGTGGACATGGGGTGTGTATGAGGCACACGTGGCTCCTCATGGGGAGTGGTGATGCTCTGGTGGGACGGCTCCAAATTATGGTGTGCCTGTCTCTAAAGCTGTCTCTTGTCATCCTTGGTGCCTTTCTCCTCTCACCCCCCTGCTCCACCCTTTCCCAGCAGGTACAGTATTATAGCCGTGTTCCTGTAGGAAGGTGTCGGTCGAGCGTGGCTGGTCGCATTGTCCTCAGAGGAGCTTGTGGGTTTTCTTGAGATGCAACTTTATATGCAAAGTAAATTATCAAATGAAAGATTGGTTCTAACTTATAGCTGGAAAACTACAGAAAGAAGTATTTGGTGTGCTGGCTGTGCACGGACGTGGGAGTGTGAACGGAGTATTGCATGTCTGACCTTTGAAAATGTGTGTTCCAACTAAAAATGAGTTTCTTTGAGGCACTAATAATGAAGTTAATCAGACTTCTGTGCTGTCTATGAAACATAAACATTTCAGGTTTAAAGTATCCTTATGAATATGATAAAATCTGCATATGCATTCTGGGCTTTGTCTTTAAAATGTCATTGTTATAATAAGTGAATTTAGAGATAGTACCATGTTGATTCTTGCTCTACCCTCTAGTTATCTTTTTCTTGGCAACTGACTGATTTGAGTCACACGTCAGTCTTAACCTGTAAAGCTGCTTCATTTAATCAAATAAAAACCCCCAAGCTGTTAGCAGGGTCATTCTGCTGCTCTGACAGAATATAAATAACCACCCTGTTTGTTCTCCTCTGAAAGTCAGTGGAAACGGGATTATTTCCATTCTGAATCACCATTTGTTCATTCAATGGAGACCTCTCCTTTTAAGACTGCAACCAACGTACATGTGTTGTAACTTTTTTTTTTTTTTTTGCTTGCCTCATGCCATTATCAGTCTGGAGTGCTAACGTTTTACTCTCTAGAAACTAATGTGTTTATAGTAAATTTTTTATAGTGTGTCTCAGTTCTGGTACTACTACCTTAAATTCTCTACCAGAAAATACCTTTTTTTTTTTTTTTTCCCTTTTCAAAATTCCAGAACTTTGTGTGTTTGAAGTGTTTATTTTTAAGAGGTGAGCCTTGTCTGTGTTTTTAATTGGTCTGTAAGTCTGAAGGGATGTAGAGGTGATGGGAAGGCTTGAGTGGATGTGTGAGGTGGTGGGAACATGAAAATATTTGAGGATTGATACACAGAGCTGAGTTTATTGTCCATAGCAGCACAAATAACCACCAATGTGAGTCCCCCCCACTAAAGATCCTCAGTAAGGTTGTTGTCTCTGGAGTTGTGTGAATGAAGTTCCTCCAAGAGCTGTACTCTTGGTGCTGGGCTTAGTCCTACACAAAACTGGAAGCACCAACAGATAGCAGCCACTTGGTTACAAAGTGGCCCAGGAGAGAAGAAACGGGGTGTGATGAACCAGTTCCTGAGCCTGGCTCCTTAGGTGGCTGCTGTCTTTTTTGTGCCTGGGGTTGTCATTTGTTGTGGTGGCTCATCAGCAAAAAAATTATTAGAGGAAAGCATGCTGAAAAGGATTATTTCTTGGCACTGATTCAAGGCAAAGGACTAGTCAAGGGAGAAACAAGGTTGAGAGGATTGGAGGCTGATGAATCTCATATCCAGAGTACCACCATGGACCTGTGACATGGAGGAAGTTATTTGTTAGCTAGAAGCTTGTCCGCCTCTCATTTTTATTACAATTCTGTGTGTTGTCCTGCTATGCTGCAATGAGAGTTTCTAGACAGAAATCAGGACTTGCTGTATGAAATAAGGGAAGAACCTTTCCCCAACCTGATATCAGATATCATTTGGGTCAGTTGTGCTCAGGCTTGTTAATTGCTTATATGAGTTATCTTATCTACAAATAATGTTGGAATAGAAAAAAAAGTAGGAGAAAAACTACTGAAAAATAATGTGACTTCTTGAAATATTTAATAGCAGCAGCAGTATTTTCACAAATAAATGTTGCTGGGGTTCAGTTTATTAATGTAGCCCTTATCACTCAGCCTAATTGATATTTATACTGGCATATGTTAAAAGAAAAGCTTTGTGATCCACGACTGCCAAACCCTCAGTCTTAGGCAGAGGCTGAACAACTTTGCACTTAGTGCATTCTAGAAATATTTCAAATTGGAAATAGCGTGAGGAACCATCCTGTGCTGAGAGCAAAGTCAAGATACTTTTGGCTTTATCTGTGTTGACTAAAGCTATGGGTGGCAGGGGCATGGCATGTTTGCAGATTAGTGTAGATGATGGCTGAATAGCTCCTTTCTTCACCAGTTTCTCTGTATTGATCCCATTCTCATTTGCTTTTTGTAATTGCTGGTGGCAAAACATGACCTTCTTCAGGTCCTGGGCAGAAGAGCAGTGAACGTGTGTGGAGTTGTACCCCTTCGTGTTGAGGCCAGAGTGGGATCAGTGGTGGTGCTGGGTTATTCCTGGGACTGTGGGGGAAACTGGGTGCTGCTCACCACTGCCATGAGTGGAATGTGCCTCTGAGCTGAGCTGACCAGTAGTTCTCTTACAGCAGCAAAGTCCTCCTGCTCTCTTCTGGGTGCTCCCTGGAGCTCTCCCTTTGGATGTTTTCTGGTCTTGGTGTCCTTGCAAGAGCTCCTGGAAAGACTCAGCTGCAGCAAAGCATGTATTAGCTAGAGATTATGGGGAAAATAGTCTTGGATGCCACTTTTGATCTAAATGAGCTCTTTTTTGGACTACGCTTGTAAGCTTCTGTTAAAATATTTTTTAAAATCTGCACCTTTAATAATTTCTGTAAATTATAAAACTTTGCCCAACTCAGCGAAAAGGTTTATAAATTACAAAAGATAAATAATTTATAAATTATAAAGATATCACTTCAACAAAGCACTTCCAGGAGTTTCTGGGACAGCATCCAACTCACTGATGCTGCTCAGGTGTCTCTGTCAAACTTCGGCTCTGGAGAGGACAACACACCCACTGCAGCAGGGGTTGGCTTGTTAGAACCAAACCATTAACCAGTTCCTGAAGAGCAGCTGCTGACTTTTGGTGCTCTCTTAGTAGGATTCAGCCAACAGAGCTGGGTCACCATCCCTTGATTTGTAAAGTTCTCGAGTCTCTTGCAGATGTTACCATACAGTTTCTTCTTGCTTCACATCTGCTTGTGCCACCAGGGTGTGAGGGAAAGGACGTGGGCTGGGCTGCACTTAGTACATTGTTGGCTGCTGGCTTTTATGTCAAAGCAACATCTTGAGTTTCTGTATTGGCTGGTGACAGAGGTGAGGGTTTGCTTCCTGCAGCTGAGCCTGCCTGGTGTGGATAGTATTGATGGGACCTCCTGGAAGACTTTCAGGAAGACCTTCAGCTGGAGAATTGTGCCATAGTGCCTAGTAGGTATGCATTTCAAGTATGTTAGTAAGATCTAGTCTGCCTGTGAGTGCCTGGGCTGCCATTACTGTGGAAAAAGTGATTTTTAAAAAATCTATCTCCTGTACCAGGGATAAGGTCTCTACTTTGCCTGTTTTGTTGGACACCTTTTAACAACCATCCACAAGGGTGCCATGGGGCAGCCTCCTTTGAGCTGTGCCTTTTGGTTTCTCGGGGAACAAAGTGACTGTGGTTACTTGATGTCAGATCAAACTCTTATTTTGGGAGGTATGATAATGCTGGCATTTTGGAGTTGGCCCTAGATTTTCTGAGTCCCTGGCTATGAGACAGGAGAGAGCAAGCTTTGAGGAGTGAAAGAGATGATCTGGAGTTCCTCAGAAGAGAGAGACTAAGAGCTGATGGCAGGATGTTTGGTGTGGGAGGGATTCCTGATTGCGAAATGTGCTTTTACACCTTTGCTAACCAGACCCAAGACTGAAGAGCTGCTCAGACATGCTCTGAGATGTTGTTCTCTTGCTGGCTTAAATCAAAGTAGGGATAACAACTATGCAAGCAAACACCCCTTTGATCAAGGGAGGCTCCTGCAGGGACCTGTATGGTGTCAATGTTCCTCGAGCCAGTGTGATATTTTCTCGTCAAGCTGTATAGACCCATGTGTGGAACATTTTATACACTGTAAGCTGGTGGCCAGCTCATAGACAGGGTTTGCTGAGCTCTCCATCTCACCTCTACAGAAGCAACACCACTTCGTATCTGTAAAATAATGATTAGGAAGAGGTAGCTGAGAGTCAACAGTGTCTCTTTCCCACTTGTGGTGAAAAAAACCTTATTTTAAAAAATCTATTGCATGAGTTATATGAGTGTCTTAATTATCTTCCAAAAAGGTTCTAGAGAAGGCGGTGTAAGTACAGAAATGTATAGTTGTTGTGGTTTTTTTTTCCATTATTTTAAATCTGAAGGTACTTTATTCCTGTTAGGCATTACACATTAATGCATTAACAACTTTTAAGTGAGCAACGTTGTTGGCCTGGGGTGTTGACAGATCTTCTCTGGTGAACTGTGCTGGAATGGCTTGTAACATCACTGTGCCAGAAGTGTCTGGCCTTCCTCCCTGATGAGGAGGGAAATTCTTGACATCTCACCTGCTTTGCATACCCATCCTGGCTATTGGTTCAAACAATCAGTGAAGATTAGAGGGCTCTTCTGTGATGGCTGAGGAATGGGTATTCTCCCCCAGGAGCCCTCTCCTGAGGCGTGCTTACCATGGCATAATAGGAATTGGCAGCATCTATCTCTAAGAGTTTAGAAGCTTTGCAGATTTTATCACTGTAATTTTCTGGGTGATTCCCTGAAAGTAATCCTTTCACAAAATATGGACCTCATATCCCATATGGTGGAAGACCGGTCCAAATATGAGGAGATAATCATGTAATGTAGAGCTAAGGGCTTGAACACTGTGAAGGCAGTCACCTGGATTGCATTGCAGGGGAGACTGGGGGAATGGATGATGCTTGGGCAATTGGGTGCTGCAGTTGAACTGGAGAGTTGGACTCAAATCGTCAAAGATGTTAGTAAGACAGGTGCAAAACAACTGAGTTGGAAAAGCAGGGAGACATTTACTCTTTCAAATATTGTTGATGTGTTTTTGGCCAATTTGAGTGAACTGTGCAGTGAATTGTGTTGGAGGTGATGCACCACCACGCTGAGTTACTGTGTTATACCCTCTTGCCACGACTCTTGCAGCAGATTGTGAGTAGTGGAACAACCTCAGCAGGCTCTGAGTGTGCTTGCAGGTCAGCATCCCTGCAAGGGCTTGGAAGAGGCAGTGAGCCTCCAGCCTACAGCCTGCCAAGCTGTAGAGGCAAACAGCATCCCTGTGCTATCCTTGTCCCAAGCTGGTGGCACGATCCACTGCAGGGAAGGAGCCTGTTCTCAGGAGGGGCGTGCTGGTTGTGTGGGTTCAGATCCCCCTGGGGCAGAACAGGGGTTTGGATACAGGTGTTTCATAATCAGAGCAAGTTGCTGCTACTGGTGTTGCACAGCAGCCCGGCTCCTCCAGCTCATGCACGGTGGCTGAGTCAGCCCCGTCCAGCTGGGTTTCGGTAAAAACGGCTGTCATGGAACAGGCCCGCGATTTGACCGGAATGGGCAAACCAACAGTTTTTGTACGTAGTTCTGGGATAAATTAACAGCTGGGATTTCAGTGTAGGTTTTGTTTTCTTGGTCTGTCTGGGGCTTTTTTGAGTGTTTTAATCCATCTAGTCAAGTCATGTGGAACAATCCATAGATCCTTATGGGTAAATTACTGCAATAAAATGCAGCTGTCAAGCCAAAACTAGTTGGACTCTGTTCTAGCTCCTGCTTTGTGTAGCAAGGCACTTTACATAGCCATAAAAATTGCTGTTCTGCCAGGTCCTTTGCATGTGTATACATGCACACGCTCCGTGTGAGTGCTACTGCCCTGACTATTCACCAGCTGTCTTCTACATTGCACTCCCTCTTGTACAAGAAAAATGTCCTTTTGACATTTATATATACATGTTAAAATTACTATGAGATTGTCAGACGCAAACACAGTAAATAAATTTATCAACTCTCTGGAGTGATTGAACTTGTTTTGCACTATGCAATTTGCTTCTAACCCCAATGGAAGAGTGCTGAGCACTAACATAAAAGTTTGGAAATATTATCCTGTTAAGAAAAAGCTGTGTTTGTGCAGAGGGGGGCATTACTCTAGTAATAGAGGGATGCTGTGATGAGATAACTGTCATGAAGGCACATTCTGAAATGAAGATGAGCAGTAGAAAAATCCAGTTGTGGAAGGGAGGGTGTAGACTGAGATTAGGGCAGTTGATGAGATATCCAGGGGAGGCTGCAAAACTGTAATTGCTTAGAGGAAAAAAGAACAGGGTGAGATCAGCTGTCTGCATCAGCTATGAACCAGCTCAGGACTGCAGGCTTTGCCTCTAACATCTTCCAGCTGAACGATTTCATTGTTGTATAGCCAGAGACGAGACCCAGCTTGGCGATGCTTCCTCATGTTGGTTTGGATATCCTGTGTGTCATCCCTGTGCAGCAGCAATAAGGCGTGGAAATTGCTTCTTGTCAAGAAACGTGTCCGGTTACTGGTAACCCTACTAAAAAGGCATGCAGTGGGAGTCAGAGACAACGACAGATTAGTGTGAGTCACGAGGAGAGTCACTCGTGTTTATAAAAACTCTGCAGTGAAGGTGCTCTTTAAGTAGTCTCTGTGTCGTGCTGCTCATGTGTGGCTGTAGTTTGGGCAGTTTTAGCTATTTGTTCATTTATTTTTAATGACTTTGGGATCACTGCATATACTCTCTGCGTGACTCTTTTATTCCACTTTTCCGATTAGATTTGGTAGTCTACGCAGCTTAGCACATCCCTAGCAGCTGTCTGCTGTTGGCATTACAGCACCACGCTCTTATTTCTTGGCCAGAATTATCATCTGTGGATTTTCACCTGTGCAAGCTGTTTGTTTGTGCACTGAAGGTGTCTGTTCTTGTGTGGGCTTCTAGCAGGCAACTTTGCTGGCCTAGTTTGGTATAGATCTGCATCCTTCTTGCCTGCTGCTGTGATGATATATTGATCATTGAAAACATTTCTGTGATTTTGGGCAGGTCCTATTTAGGAAAGCTGAGGAATGGGATAGATCTATGCTGGAAAATGACATTGAGCTGGCAAATACTTTATATTCTTGCAGAGAGATCAAATGAAGAATGATTATATGGTCATGAAGTCAGCAAGAGGAGGGAAAAAAAGCCTAGGCAGCAGAATTTGTATCTTTCAAGGGCTGGGGAAGAGGATACTTTGTTTTGACCCTTGTTGGAATGCTTTGCTTGTTTCAACATGTTGAAAATTTCTGTTCTTTGGTTTCAGCTCAGGGTTTATTTGTTTTGATTTAAAACTAGTCACGTGCTTAAGGCTATGCTTAAATGTAATCCTCAGGACTGAAAATTAGAGCCATGTGCCAGCATGTGGTGGAGGAGTGCTGGTTGTTGGTGGTCCTGGTCTCTGTCCTGCCAGGTTGGCCATATGGCTGTGCTATCCCAGGGATGGGGAAAGGAACAGTGATAACTGTTTGGCCAGAGAGTTAGAAACAGACTTTTCAGAAATACTTACAAGCTTACAAGATGAGTATGACAATTACCTTGTGCAAGAAAGAAATGTCTTTTGTCCATAGTTATTAATTATTTGGTTTATGCTATTAACACATCGTATTTGGATGACTTAAACATCAGAAAAATTATGACCACAGCGGTCAAAGGTATTTTGTGCACTAAGTGTTGTAAAATAAAACCCCAAGAGAGCCCTAAAAAATCCAGTGGTATGGGAAATAGAACTCTGGGCTAGGTTGGAAGCAGTTGTTTCACTTTCTTTTCTGGAGACTGCTTCCTCCTGAAGAATGAGGAAGAGCAGCACTGCCTGCTTGCTGGCTTTACTGTCTTCCCCACCCCATGGACATTGCCCCTGCAATTGTCCCCTGTGTGCTTGGAAGGTCATTGTACAGGCAGTTCCCAGGCTACACCATTATATTTTTTTATTTCCTCAGGAAAATCCTAATTGAAAACATCTGCAAAAGCATTTCTAAGGCAGAAACACAGATGTAGAGTGTGCCAGCCATTGGAAGAGGCAGGAGAATGCAGTGTAGGCTCTCAGGTCCTGTCACTTAAATGCTGTAGGAAAGTTACTCAGTGACCAGGTACTCACTAATGGTATTAGAGAGTTGGTAAACTTGTGGTTAAAAATATACCCTGCAATTTGGAAAGCCTTGTGGTGTTTGAGATTTTCATTTAAAACCTTTGATCCTGGAGGCAAATAGGTAAGACAGTTTCAAGGACTTGCTAAGTCTTTTGACTCCAAGATTGTGTAGAAAAGCTAGAAAGGCTGCAAAATGGCTCAAGACCAACAAAACTCAGATAAACACATGATGGGGTATGTCTTTGAGTACTCTGTTCTGCCCTACTCTCCCTAGCAGTGGGATTTTTGATGCCTGGTGTTGCCAAACCCGGAGCCACAATGTTTCCAGTGGCAGGGACAGACCAAGCTGACTGCTCAGCCCCAGGGCTTTTGTAAAGCATTGCAGTGAAAATCAGGCCCTGCAAAACCATGAGATTCCTGTAAAAATTAGGGGGTTTTTAAACAGCTTCTCAATGGAACAGATGGCTTTTGTGTGAAATTGAGTCACTAATGCAATAAGCTGCTTTCAGCAGCTGCGATGACTGAAGTTTTGAGCTGGGTAGGTATGTTTGTTGAGGGTCTCTGGTGTGCTCATGTGCCATTAGAGGGCTCTGCTGATCAAGGGCTCCCATAGTGTGTTCAGCCCTGCTCCCCACAGCCCCACCAGGTGAGGCCTTGCATGTCTGGACTCTGATCAGCATCCTTATCACCCGTGCACCAGCAGCAGCTGGTGTGGACCAGACTGGTGCTCGAGGGATGCTGAGCAGATGGACAGAGCCTGGGGCATCCTGCAGATGTGTGTGAGCCAGCTGTTCTCCTACACCTTCTAAACGTGCTGCCTGGTAATTGGAATGGCTTCAGGGGCTCCCTCAGGGTGCTGCTCTGCTGGGTTCGAAAGCACAAATCTTTTTTCATTGAGGTTAATGAGCACGAGGATTCCCAACCTGGCATATGGGCAGAGCTTTGTCATGCAGCCCTGTGTGATGTCCCACTCAAGGCAGAGATGCTTTTGAACTGAACTTGGGGTACCTTTATTTCTAGATCTCTTACTATTTTTTATATGCATGATTTTTTTTTTTCTCATATACACTAAAAGCACAGGTGCTGTAGACACTGTGATTCTGTCTTCCATACACTGAACTAAGGAATGGAGAACAGTGAAAACAAGCAGCAGAAAATTTACTGTCTGTTCTGTCCTCAGATTTTCACCTGGGGCTGGGGTATGGTTGACTTCACTGCAAACTTGACTTATTTCAGCCAGGGCTGGCCTCAATATTCGCTAAGCATCCAACTGAAGTTAATAATAGTAATCTTGAACGTCCAGTCGGTACTCTCTGGTGTCTTATATTGTGTGTATATTTTTAGAAGACAGTCAGGTTTGAGTCATTTTTTTGATAAACTGCTACCCATAAAATAGAAGACTATTCAACAAGCAGTTTATTCAGTAGCTCCAGTATTTCCTGTGAGAGCTGCTCCTGCATCTGGCAGTACTTGAGGATAGGTTGAAATCTGTGAAGTATTTCCCAAAAGCTGTGAGTCAATGATGGTCGTGTCAGAGATGGAGAGGAGGTGTCCAAGCACACAGAGTCTGTTTCAGGCCACAGATGCCTTCTGTGCTGGTGAGGGGCACTGCACAGACACCCTGTACCTTCAGGGAACGAGTTGTGAAGAGTGGGGAGGGTGGAAGAGGGCCATGACTGCACCTAAAAATACCTGTTGGTATGTGCTTTTGGTATTGCTGGAATACCTCATCTGGCCTGCAGTAATTGTTGAGGTATACCTAGAGATTCATCTGTTACCATTGTCTGTGGTTAAAGTTGAAGCTCGTTTTTTCCTTTGGCTACTGAATAAACTTCCTGCGTTGAGTCGTGACTTGACGTGTGCCTTCAGAAATGAAGCAGGCTGTGTGATAACAAACTGAGAACAAAAATCAGGAGAACAAAAATGTGAAAGGAATAACTGAGCTACTTTTAAAATGTGAAATAAATTACACTGGTGAGGGTAAACTGGAGCAGAACTGATTGTGCACAAATTCCCTGTATACCTCTCCTGGGCACATGCAGCAAGCATATTTTTATGTTGTCTGTGCTGGAAGATGGGAGGCATTTTCTATTGGTACAACACCAGAGGCTCCTGAGAAGTGGATGCTAATATCCCTTCAGACACCGTGGCATCTGTGGGGCTGTGTGGAGAGCCTGGAGTTACTCATGTGTGCCAGTAACAAAACACCTCTGTTCTATATATTTTTTCTTTCTTAGCTTCCTTTACAGTCTCTCTTCATAAAGCGGACAACACCACAGTTATGATTAAACTGAAACCTGGTCTTTCACCAAGCTGTCGAATCCGCATGAAAACTGTCATCATGTCTGAACTCAAGATAAAGCCTGGGGAGAATGTGACTTTTACCTTCACCTGTAGTACTCCAGAGAAGTATTTCATCACGGAAATTCAGAAAAATATTGGTAAGATACAGATTTTTGGTTTTTCCCCAGTGGTAATCTTCCTCCTATAAAACCACATGCTTTTTTTCCTGCTGCTGTATTAAGGTATCTGCCATAATCTTAGGTAAAAAGAAATCCTTGAGCACTCATAAATAACCTTGAATTACTGCTACAACTATGCAATCTGAAGAAGTCTGTACTGCAGCTGGCAGAATTAATGTTGACTTGGCTGTGTTGGAAACAGCTAGAAGGCAGTTTGCTGCATCAATTCCTTGCTGCCTTTCCTTTTCCCACAATTTATAAACCCATCAAAGAATCTTTTTGTTCCTGTCAAAAGCCTCTGAACGCTTCTAATAATATATTATGTATTTGATGAACAGCTTGGTTGTGTCTATAAGGACAACAGAAACATTGAAGACCTGCACATGTTTCTTTATCTTTAATGAATGTTATTGAAGTCAAGAAACTGCAAACTCAGAAGAGTAACTAAAGCTTCTTCTGCTTTGAATATTATCCCTGGTGTGTGTACTCTTTAATGGCATGAACATTTGCTACTTCTCAACTAGATCCCAAACTTCATTGGGTATTCAGTCTTTAGTAACATCTTCATTATTTTTGGGGTGATGTTCAAGGATAATTCTCTTCATGTTTTGGAATTTTATTCATATGATTCATGCAGATAGTAACGCTCACTGTATCTCATATATTTGTAAGACACACTTGTGATATTTCTTCTTTTAAGTTGAAGCCTAGACATGGATTAAAGTTACTTATTTTGAGTGTCAATCAATTGTTTGGATTTTTCAGATAAAAATTTTCTGTGTTCCCCCCAGAATCCTGCACTGGCAGTTGTTTTTGTTCATCCAGGCACCAAGGGAACAAAAATACAGTTCATGACAAGCAGTAAAATACTTAAAGATGAATGATTTGCCAGGAACTCTATAGGGGACATGGGATAAATTGGATTCTCTAGAGCTGTGATTTCCGGCTCTCTTGACACTGCATTTCTCCCTTTTGCCCATTCAGACTCTGCCCTATTCACTAAATACCTTCTAAATTCTTCAGCAAACAGGGTGGAATACCAGGGACAATGAATCCCTCCTATTAGTCAGCCTGCCTAAAGCAGGTTTATCCCGTCTATTCTGTGGGCTGGGAGTCCTGTTTGGAGACAAACTGTGACCATGTTAAAGGAGTCTTTTAGTGCACGTAGAGGAAAAGATGAGTGCAACCTAAAAATTGTGATAATCGCAAGGAAGGGGAAGTATCAAACTCCCCATTTAATGGAATGCTTTCCAGAGTATATCACAGCTTTTCTCTCTGCATTTAGACTGTGTGTCAGGCCCATGTCCCTTTGGAGATGTTCATCTTTACCCACCGGGGCTACCTCGCCTTAACAGGACTTACATCTGGGACGTGAAGGCAAGTACAAAAGCTGGACTTGAACTTAAATTTTCTGCCCCATGGCTAAGACAGATTGAACCAGGAGAGACGTGCCCAGACTCCATTAGCTACAACATCAACAGCTGTATTGATAAGGCCATGGTCAACATCGGCACCTTCTGCAGGAATGGCTCCGTGTCTCGCGTCAAGCTGCTGGGAGGAGTTGTCATGTCCCTGCACCTCCCGTGGCACTTGCCTCTCTCCACCTCAGGCTTCAACATAGCCAACAGGGCTTCCATAAAACGTGAGTACGGAGAAGTGCAGCTGCCTCCTGCAGATTGCAGCAGAATCGTTTCAACCTTTCTTCTCAGCTAACCTTCCGGTGTTGGTGCTGCTATCCCTAACTCCCTTCCACTTCATCTTTTCTGGAAACTATTGTTGTATGATTTTTAGTTTGGTTAGATGGTGCACTTGTGGAGTCAAAGCATCCTAGTTTGGTTGATTGTTAATTATGGAAACTGTTCTGTTGCTGGTTTTGGTGTACATTAATAATTTTAAATCTCTTTAAAATTCCTAAAACTTAAACATACCTGCTTTCTTGGTTTTGTGCATTCAGCTAGGTGAGACTAGGTAGTATAATTAGAATGAGCTAGAGAGTTTTTTGCTGGTTGCAGTGTGTAGTTGGGCTTGTTTATTTTTTAAAAAAAGTTTCTTTAACTTCTGGAGCCTCAATCCAACACCTGTGTTCAGGAGAGAAAAGGTGAAGCATTGCCTGGAAGGCACAGGAGGCTGCATAAATACATTTATGTGTTTCAACTTGCACAGTAACATAAACGGTTGTGTAATAATCTTCCTAAAATACCTAGAATATTATATAGCAATCAGTGGGTTACTTTGTGATCTCATGACAAATCTTGCTCTGTACTTGAATTCTAGTGTTGTTGCTATCAGTTATAAAAGAAACCTTGTCCAGGTTCAAGCTTCTAAAACATGAGTGTTTTGTAATTCCTGGCACTCCTCACAGTTGCACATCATTACTGGAATCCTAGAGTGGGACCATAATCTCTTTGTACCCAACTTCACACTGACAAGAGTCATGTGAGGATAAAGGATCTTACCCAGCCTGCACAGTTCACGTTTGTGTTTTGTTATGCCTATTTGAGGCTCTTTGCTGGTGTGCTTTTGTTAAATTTAGGAGGTTTTTTGTAAAGAGAGCTACATGCTGCTTGAAAAGCTTGCATCTTTTGTTTCCCAAAACCCAGTGAAGCAGAAGCAGTTATCAGGTTGTGTGTTTGCTCTTGCAAAGCCAAATGTAGAAGTAGGAATTAGGATCTTGCCTTTGCCAATAATAAAGGCTTGTCTGTCCTTGTGCTTGAAAGGCTAACCTGCTAAACTGAAAATGCAGTATTAATACATTCCTTATCTTTTCTGTAATTGAAGACATAAGAATCAACTCAAGTATATGTTTTAGTCTGAGCATTTTGTAATAACCTAACCTGCAGCTGGAGTGGGTGATCTCACTGTCAAAATAAAAAGACTCTGCTTCTTGGGTGCTAGATATGCCAGTGTGTCTTCAGGAACTGAAACTTGTTTTAATATGTTGTGATTCCCTCCCTGTTTTAGGGTTATGCATCATTGAATCCGTTTTGAAGGGGGAGTCTTCAATCACCCTGATGTCCCCTAACTACCCGCTTGGCTTTCCAGAAGACGAGCTCATGACGTGGCAGTTTGTCATTCCTCCCAACATGAGAGCAAGCGTGTTCTTCCACAACTACAGCCTCTCCAACTGCGAAAGGAAGGAGGAGAGGGTGGAGTACTACATCCCTGGCTCCCCCAGCAACCCGGAGGTGTTCAAGCTGAGCGACAGCCAGCCTGCCAATATTGCTGGCACTTTCAACATGTCCCTGCAGGGCTGTGATCAGGATGCCCAGAACCCGGGCGTTCTTCGCCTGCTCTTCCGAGTCGTCGTTCAGCACCCGCAGGTTGATGAGAGTAAGTACCTGCCTGCCTCTTTTGTTGCTTTCGCTTACAGATGTCTGGACTGAGCACCACAAGGGAGAGAAGTACACTCTTTTTTGTTATTTGCGTTGAGCTTTGGTCTCCTTATGAGTTTAAGGAGGTTGCCAAGCAACGCTGAGGCCTGTTTTATTGCCCGGGGTACCACTGGCCACCAGTACAGCAAGGCGACCAGCGATGCTGAAATTTGCAATTTGCAATGGAGTATTTAGTGCTGCTGTATTTTTTACACCGTAACTTATTAATGGGGACTCTTTTCCCCTTTCAGCACCTGAATCATGAAATTGAAAAATGCCTTTAACAGGTTTGCTTTCAGACATGAGACTCAACATTTGAAAGATCATTCTTAAAGCGTGAAGTCAGTTTTTTGTTCCCTACATGAGCAGTTGCACTTAACAAGGTGAAACCTTCTGTCATGGTAGGCAGCAAGATCTGTGGCATTAACTGGTGAATTGAGAGATGTAAAATTGTCTCTGTATTGCTAATGGCATCAATATGCATCTTCCCTTCCTTTCTTCCTTCGAGTTTTAATTTTTGCTTCCTAGAGGAGGTTGAACATCAACAAGTGTGAAGCAGTCCCATTAAACACAAAAGTTGTCAGTAAGATATTCCACTAATAATATCCCCTACATATTTGGATGTTCTGTACCCTTCTTTCTCTATACTGAGAAAATAATTTTTTTGTTTTCTAGCCCCAAATTTGGATTGGTTTAGCACAACGACTTGTAATACCAGGGCATTTCTCTAAAAACAGAAATAAAAGGCCTGTCTAGGTAATGAGCCATGGAGTTAGTGATTTAGCCTCTGACTTTGCAGCTCTGACCTCAGTTCAAGGTGGAGGTTAATAATCAAGGGGCACTCACTACAGGAGAGCAGGTGGAGGAAAGTCCACACTTGACTGCCACTGTGTCAGGAGCTACTTAGAGGCTTTCCAAGTATTTTTAGAGAGAACAGGGTTTGAATGGCTTGTGCCCTGAAGTCACATATCCAGAAAGGATCTGTAGCATCTCACAGTTACAGTTCTTTGTCTGTCTAGCCTGGCTCCGGTTATGAACAGTAAATCCTCACAGAATTGTTATTAACAAAATTGCGTTTGCTTACATTTATTGTGTGTTGCATCTTGGAAGCTAGACAGAATGAAAACATTATCTTCAGTTAATCAGCTTTATCTCCCTTCTTCTTTGGAAAGCAAAAAGAATTTTAATATATTTATGGCCAGTAGACAAGACAATAATCACATAAAAAATTAAAAACAGGTTGTCATTCCGTGAATGAAATGCAAGTAATAAACCATTTGGATTTAAGAGACAACAGTGGTTTCTCTAGGGATTTTATAGGATTTCATGATTTATTTTGTAGTTATATAAGTTCCATCAAAGATTCAAATTCAGCCCTCAGGTTGCCATCTGCAACATTGCTCTTATTAAAAATGCATTGCTATCTGCATATTCTCAAAGCTTCCCAAACATTTGGGTATTCCACAGCTGTCTGTGGTGCTTGTCATTAAATAAGAAGAAAATATAGCTCTTTCCAGTCACAATAACTTCTTGATCTAACTCTTCCTGTGTTTAGCTGCTGCAGGAAAAAACATTCTGAAAAATGATAACCTTGCGGTAGGAGTCCTAGGTTACGCGCTTGGTTTTGCCAATGACTCGGTTAATTCCATTTGACCACTTCCCTTTTTGTCTGCCTGATTTCCCACACAGGAGAAAGCTATTTTATTCACCTTCTGTGTGTGACTTTGAGATCTGTAGCTAAAGCTAAAACCAGAAAATGAAGAGTAGTAATAGAGTATGTATGTGTTTATATAGGTACACTATTTTCCCCCCTTTGTAGAATCATTGAATTGTTTGGGTCGGAAAGAACCTTTAAGATCACCCAGTTCCAAACTGCCCTGCCATGGGCAGGGACACTTCCACTAGGCCAGCTTGCTTTCTTTGACATCAGAGAGAGGTGCCTTAGTAACAGCACCAGGATGTTGTGTGGATCCAAAATCTATCTTTCCACATGACAGATAATCTTTATGAACTACACTTGCATTTTTTTATCTTTCCTTCTATTTTCTCCTTCCAGATGTTCAAAGTATTTGCTGTAACAGCTGCTCATATAACGGAGTGAGAAGAGGTGAAGGAAGCTCTGCTTCACACTGTGCTTCTTGCCTGTAATTGCTCTGGGGCGTTTTTTGTTGCAGATGTCACCCATTTGGTTGACCTGAGCAAGGAGAAGAACATGACTGTGACAATACACTCAGAAGGGTGGCCCAGCCACATCCCCCTCATGTCTGAACCCATATGCCTGATCTGCAAGGATCCTCGCACCTGCGACCGTGTCTTGACTTTAACCTCTGGTGCTGTCTACAGGATCTCCTTTCTGTGCAAGGACTTGTCCCGGCTGAGGATCACAGCTGAAAAAGGCATAGGTATGACAAAAGTGGCTTAATGCTGTTTCTTAGGGAATGCTTTTGCATGTTTTTCCCCAGGGGTCAGCCAAACGTGCTCCCTTGCGTAGGCTTTAAATGGACTGAGGTTGGAAACCGGGTGTTGGCCAGCTGGGTGCAATGAATCTGGAGGTGACCTTGTTCAGTACATCATTCTACCTTTAAGAATAGAAACTGCGTAGCTGTTCCTGGAAGGGAAGAGATAGAAGTCACCTAAGTTACTGCAAATTATGGAAACAGAGCCAGAGAGCCATAAATCTGCCCATGAAAATGCAGGACCAAGGTTGCCATCAGGAGTGCATCTTGTTCTGCATGCATGTCCCCTTGATGTAGGATTTTCCCAAATGCTTTCAACTAAGGGTAGAAAAGAGATTTAAAGTATCCGTACCTTGACTAGTCTGCAGCAGTGTCCCAGTCAGCAGGTATATCTTGAGTGATGTGAGGATATTGAGAATATGTTTCTGTTTGGGTCTTTGGTGTCCTGCACCTGTTCAGGAAAGCTTTAAATACAAACAATACACGTTTGGATAAAGGTTGTAAAGAGAGGATATTTTCTTAGGTAGATGCTTATCTGGGTCTGTAATGCAAACCTGACAGTACTCTGTGTGTGTGACCCAGGTGTTTCCTCTGCAAGAAATACCCAGCCCTTGGGATTTTGTTTTTGTTTTTGCAGGCTGTATGGATATTCGTTGGTGTCAGAGGAAGATCTATTCCCTTTCAGTGCCCAAGGCTATTACCCGATTGCCAATCCGACTGCATAAGTTTATTTGGAAGCTCTTGGCCACTGATCTGATCAACGTAGAAATTACGTCTCTGTCCTTGAAACTTCAGCAATACGTCCCAGAGCAGAAGTGCAACACGAGCTACAGTTACAGCATCGTTAGTGCCACCCCAGAGACAGAGCTGAATGTTGGTGTATTCTGTCCTGGTGGATCTATTGAAAAGATTCAGATGAGGAACAATATCACCATATCCTTAAAAACATTTGGTAAAGGATTCATCAATGAGACTATTCCTCAGGATCTGAAAATGTCTTTTGTGCCACATATTAAAGGTAAGGTAGTAGATTTTATACTACTTTGTTGTACAGTGATAGATCTCTCAATAGGCTTATTAAAGCACATATGGATAAACAGAAATTAGGAGCTGAATCCTTCAGCCATGGCTCTAGGACTAGACTCAAGAATCAGTCTTTATCTGAACCAGTGATGTGGTTTATTTGGGGAAGAGAGAGGGAGCTTTGTATTCCAGGTAGTGGATAGTTGATTGTGGCAAATTCTGCAGGTATGTCTGTGCTTATTGTGGTAACAGTGATGTGGGAAAGGACAATAATTATCAAACTAAGTTTTCTTCTTTCGCTTTGCTACAGATGAGTGCATATTCACCGTGAGTCCAAATCCAAAAGCTAAAGTTTACTTGCAGACTCCCAACTGGCATTACGGTTTACCCCCTTATGTCTCCGTATCCTGGTTCATCGTTGTGCCCAGCAAGCAAACGGCCCGCCTCGGGTTCTCCGAGGACCGCATGGGCATTGCCTGCGAGACGGGCCGTGCCTACGTCAACGTAAAGGAAGAGGCTCCGGGAGCAGAGGAGATCGTGCGCCGCGAGGACGAGCTCCTGCCCCAGCCCCGAAGCATGTACCACAACTTCTGGGTGAACGTCTCCAACTGTAAACCTGCGGATAAGACACAGCTGACCTTGCAGTTCTGGGTGACCTTTGCTGACAAGCAGATAGGTGAGTCCTGTAAGGTCGTGGTGGTTTGTTTTCTGCTTGTTTCCTTGCTTTTCCTTTGAGTTTCCCTCAAAAACTTCCGAGAGCTTCAGCTAGGTGTTTCTAGGAGCTGGGGAGGAAGGAGGGGTTTTAATGTAGAATGGTTTTTTGGGGGGCAGGAGGTGTGCTTCTGGGTTTTCTTTCGTTGACACGAGAAATGGCAAGGATTGAGGTAGTAAGACTAAATTTCATTAAAAAAAAAAATTAATTTAGCTTTTTAAATTGGAGATAACAGACAGAATGTATAATAAGATCAAGTGATGTTTTTCCCTTCCAGGGTCACAGACCTAGTGAACAGCTTGGGATTTGATTATGCAAACTTATTCATCCAAGTAGTCTTCACTTTGTGTTAGCAGTTCAATTAGTCTCAGTGTTCACATGAGCAAAAAATGCTCCCTAGGACAGGTCTGACCATTTAATGGAGATTGGGCCCTGACTGCTAGCAGCAAATTCTGTGTTCTTGTTCTCTTTCATCTCCCTGAAACATAAACAGTTTTTATAGAAAAGATGAGGGGGCATTTTTAGGGTAGGCTTTGCTTATGCAAATTTGCTTCATATTTGCACTTTCTAATTTTTTGATTTTTTTTTTTTTTAAATCTATACTTCTTTTGAAACTTGCAGCATTTTTCTTGGCTCATGCATGGACTTCCCTAATCAATTTTATGACTCGTAGAAAACCCCAGGTCAACACAACCTGTGTATTTCAGAGGAAAGGACAGTTTTGGGGGGAAGCTGTGGAAATGCCACTATTTCTTCTTTTGAGTCCTTCTGTTTCTTTCTGTGCTTTCATCTCTTCCTTGCCTATTCAGCCAGAGACGTGTGAGGTGCTGTGGGTAAGTTTAGCAGTGCATGAGCTGTATCAAAAACTCTTGGAGGTGGGTGGGTTGGTTGGGTTTTTTTGTTATGCTCCACTGCCAACAGCAGGAGTTTGTTGTTGCTTGGCCTCCAATGTCTTGGAAATGGCCTGTGGCAAGCATGGCTTAGGAACTCGTGCTCTGCTGGCAGCTGCTATGCTTAGAAGTTTTTGGAGGGGTTCAAACCCAGACAGATTTTAGGAGAAAGCTGGGTGCTCCTTCTTTTGCTCAGTGTCCTTGTTCCTTGTCTGTTTGCAGACCTTGGAATCATACTTGCTGTGGTGGCCGGGGCTGGAGTTCTCACAGCGATTGGACTGACTGTGTGCTGTGTTAAGAAGAAGTAAGTTCATAATTCAGCATGTGTAACTTAGCAGTTCAAGAAGGCATTTTGGGAGAGCTGGACCCTCTGTTTCATGTGTTGATATCCTTTGAACCAGGGTCTAAAGCATGAGGAAGGCGGTGGAAGTAGTGTGACCCTGGGAATGCTTCTTTAAATTGACTAACTTCAAGAGCAGAGCGGCATTCCTGGAGTCACATTACTTCAGCCTGCAGAGCACTGCTTACCTTGGCCTTAAGTGCAGGCTTTTGGGTGTACTGTAAGTCAGGTGTTGGTTGGACCTCGTCAGCAGTCCCTGCAACATGAAATCCCAATGAATGTGGCTGTTGCATGCATGACTCCACTCAAGTCTTTGTTCAAACAAGCTGAACAAAGAGATATACTAAGAGCTTTCTTTCATTCCCACAGCCTCCAGCAACTTCTGGAGTTTGCACGTCAAGTGGGAGCAATTTTCTGTAAGATGAGCCCTTGGGGAGAGAAGTGGGTTGTGCAAAGCTTACATGCATGGCATTACTCATACGAGCAGAGTCTGAAGTCATTGATAGCCTGGGCTTTCTGATACATATATGCTCAGTGCTGTCAAGGTGGTTGGGTCCTGAAGCTGTAGAGCTGGAATGAATTCATGCAATATGGTGACTAGTGCAGTTAGGAGCACATTTTCCTGCCACACGGGAAAGACTTTACAAGTACAGGCTTAAAAGTCTTCAGTTCAGCCTTTGTTCTTTCGAGTTTAGGGACAGTCAGTCAGGAAAGCATAATTAAGAAAAATTCATTTGACTTTCATTTTGATCCACTGTCTTGTCTTCAGTAACCCAGCCTTGTTTTTGTGAGGATCTAATGGTCTCTGGGTCTTACTAATGCCAGCGGATATTGTGGGACTGGGTACAGTGCACAACCAGGAGCCCAGTGCTTGGGAGACCACTGGAGTTAATCTTGCAAACTTCAGGGTCAGCAGAGCAGCAGTGGGTAACCAAATAGCGTGGAGTTGTTTTCTGCTCTGTTAAAAAAGAATGTCTAGTCTCAAGGGTTATTTCTCCCAAAAGTGCAAGTAAAGCCTTTAATCCAGGTAGGCTGCCTGACACTGTGTGCTTGGGATGAGTGAACAGAAGCTGTTGTTATTGAGTTCCAGCACACCAGACGTGCTGTTCTTGACCTGTTAACAATTTCACCTCTGTAACAGGAAGAAGAAAACCCAGAATCCCATGGTGGGAGTGTACAATGCTAACGTGAATACCCAGATGCCTGGAAGAAAAGGCTTATTTGGAAAAGGGAGGCAAAACAATGAGTCTCATGTCTATGCAGTTATTGATGATGCTGTGGTCTATGGACACTTGCTGAAGGAGTCCAATGGCTCAGTTGCTCCAGAAGTTGACGTGTACCGACCTTTTGATGGACCCATTGGTAGCTTGCCACCTTCTCCACCTTCATTCTCCTTCAGAAAAGACATTAAACTCTCTTCTAACACCGAGGAGGAACCTCTGCCCCTGACAGACACAGACCAAGACACTTACACATTTGCTCATCAGAAATCAGGGCAATCAGAGGACAATGGAGGTACAAATAAAAAGGATAAGGGAGATACAAGCGTGCCCTTGCTGGAAAATAAGGAACAGGATGGTTTAGTGGAGTAATTTTATGCCAGGTATAGCAGTTTCCTGTGGAAACACAGGTGTAAGGACAGTGGCCTAGGAGAAAAACATACTGAAGAGGAGTGTTATTTTTAAATGTTTTTATGTTGTTTTGTTTCATGTGTGTGTTTTCAGTTGTTTTTTGTCCTTTTTTTTTTAACTTCAGCTGTTGATAGCTTTCAGTTTTAAAGTGAACACCTCGCAAACTCAATACTAGTCAGGACTCTCCAGGACTGGTTGTGAAACAGGTGCCAAAGGTGTGCTTCTGCTTTTTACTATAAAGGCATCAGGAAAATTAATTCCTAACCACCACCTTAAAACTGGACACTGATAGTGGTGAGAGTGATCTGTCCAAGATTTCCTCCTCTCACAAGCTATTATTTGTCTGAGTGTTGGTCGATGACTCCTAGGAGATGCAGACTGCATCACTGTCTCAAGGCAGCTCCAGGCTGCACACGTCCAGGTGATCTGCTAACATCTGACCAAAGGTGGGGACACCGTCCTTTCCATCACTTGCAGCTTGAAAATCTGCCAGATTTAGCATGCCAGTGGCTATGTGAGTGTAGTGAAAGACCATGTTTGCTGCCTGGAAGAGCTCCGTGCCTGTAAATCAGTGTGATCACTTGAGCTTGGGCTCTTCTCCTTCAGAAGTTAAGTTATGGGTTTTCTCTAAGTTTCAACTGATGTTGTTATACTTGGATTGCAGCATGTGAGCTTACACCAAAGACTATTTTATTTGCTCTTTGACAAAAACAATTTCAAAAGTCTAAACCAATTTGCGGTTCTGTTCAGGTGCCTGTGACATTCACATTTTACTATACCTGGTACTTTTGGTTCAAGCGAGAGTAAAGATTCAATAAAGAAATAATGATGTGGTCATTCAGCTGTTTACCAGTGCTTTTCACTTCACCTGTTACTAAGGTTTAAAATACAGGGTAAAGAAAATTGTTTACAGCAGCTGGTGTCTCTGAAATGCAAAGAATGAATCCATAAGAAAAGCCTAGATGTTTTAATTTTTTTTTTTTTTGTTTGGTGTATCAGTCTGAATTTAGCAACCATGTTGTTATGATGGTGGGGACAGTTCTTGACTTCTGGCAGAACTTAGACTTCAGTTGTCTAGCTGCCTCTGAAAGGTATCTCTTGAAATCAGGTCTCATTTTAAGTGCTGTAGTTAGCATGCCCCTCAGTTTCTGTGCCTTTGACAACACGAGGGTCAGGTTCCTTGTGGGAATGAAGTTGCCTTTTATACACAAACGTCTGCCTTGTCCATGTGTGCAGTTTACTGAGGGTGTTTGTAGTTTTGTGTGCAGCACTAGACTCAACGACTGGAGAATTTCTCTCCAAATACCTTACTGTGACTGTTTCTGGCCTAGTGATACAGAGGTGACATGAAACTTTTAGACAAGTGTTGGATGCAATGATGCTAAACATATAATAATATTTAAAATTAAAATGCCTTTATTAGAAACCTTAATGTTTACATTAAGTAAAAATGTGGATTTCTTCCTGTGTTAACTATGCTGGCATTGCTCATTGACTATTTGGTCAAGTGTGTGCATTTAACAGTGTGTTAATACTGCTTGGACCTCTACACAATTCAGTATAAAGTCATACCTGACACAGTTTTCTGTAGCATATATCAAAACACATGCCAGCTAAAAGTGCCTTTAATTGTTTCAGGTATCTTCCTGCTCATTTTTATCATTTTCAAAACAGAAATGTGTATTCCTAGATCTCTGGTGACTCATTGGGATAACGTATTTCAAAGTGTACTGGATCATTTTGATGTCATTTGAGAACTTAAAAAGATTTCTGCAATACTGGTATCAGTTTTCCTCAGGTAACTGAATTGCCAAAACTGTTTTTTATCAGAGTAGTCCAGTTGTGCATTTGTCTGGTTAATGTTCCTCACTTCTGTTTTATTGAATAGTCTGTAAAAGAAATTCAAGGCTTTCTCATTCCTCTAGCTCAACTTCTGCAGTTCCTTAGATGAAATTTTTAGTTCATGTTCCTTGTAGCCAACATGAAGAAAACATAATGGAGGTTGGGCTTTTGTTCACAACCTTTTGATCCTTGAGAATATGATTCTTGTTGACTGATACTTTTATGTGTTCTAACTCAGCTTTTCGTATGGCAATGTAAACCTTAGTTTAAAGATGTCCCCAGTCTAAGGTTGACTTTCACTGTGCTTATTTGGTGTGTTTAAAGAAAGAGTTCAGGCACAGGTTTCAGTTTGCTTTACATTAAGAGAAAGTTGTGACTTATTTTTTTTTATTAAATAAATAAATCATAATGCTACTGCCAACTGGAATAACTAATGCATCTCCTCTTTTTGTGTGTGTGTGTGTGAACTCAGGCTGAAGTATTTTGATGTCTGCCTGTTGGCAGCTATGTCATCACCCTGGACAATAGAAAGGGGTTTCTAAGGAACCTGGTCTCCTGGGATAACAAACTGCTCTCTGTGCGTGTCCTTATTCTTGTGTAGCCAGTGATAATGCTATTAATGACTGTTTTTAAAGGCATGTGTTCAGATCATTGAGGAGAAGGGTTGTAAAATATTTGTAGATTTCATATAAAGCTAAACAGTTCAGTGGCTTCTCAGTAGGGTTGAGATGTTTCTAATTTATTCATGCCCAACTGACACATACAATTGAATTCAAAATTAATTTCTTTTCAGGGATAATAGCACATTTTATGAACAGTCTTTCAGGCCAGCAGTGACCCTTATGGAAATATGGAAATTTTGTTCTAAATATAAGCTCATGGAATCAGTACATACTGATTGCTCTTTTGGGGCTTTTTATTATTTATCAATTTATTTATTTGGGGGCAAGTTTAACACACATAGAAAATGATGTTTGAAATCCTTACTACTGAGGATCCCAGTAATTGCTGGGGATGGATCCTAGGCTTAATTAATGAGGTCTCCTCTTGGAAGGCTTGAGAAATGTGGCAAGGATCGTCCAGTCCCTAGGCCTTCTCTAAAACTGCCACTTAATACAAATGTAGGTGCAAGTGCTTATCATTTGTATTTTTACTGCAATTGTGCCATCCTGTAGTATTTCCCTGGCAGTGGTCTTTATCTAAAAATGAAAATTTCTAAGTCTAATTAGCTGTTAATTGAAAGGCAGGTGTCCATAGGAGGACAGCAGTTGCAGAACCCCTGGCCCAAATATAATTTGCTTTTGAAGAGCAAAGAGAAGCTCAGGGTTTTGTTGCCCAAACCAGCAAAGCTGAAAAGATACCTCTTGCTTCTTGGGCTTGAATTTGGGCAATCTTGAGCTGTCAAAATACTCAATAATTGCTTTATTTTTAAACATGCTTCTGAATAGTCTAGTTAAATTTCCAGATAGATCAAAAGCTAAGTTACTATTTTGTTGCATTACAGCAAAATTTGTAAAGCACCAATAGGAAATGAGAAAGTAGTTTTTATTGTCAACACCAGACTTAACAGACTTCAACTCCTTGACCTTAGAGGGGGGGAAAACCATATTACTCTGAAGAAACTACACTGGGATACCTGTGAGTGTGACAGAGAAAACATTTAATCAGTGAATGTTTTGGGGGAAGAAGGAGAAAGCAAAACACTAAATATCACTCATCCGTGTGCACATCTTCACCAGCCAGCATCTAACTGCAGACTGTGATATAAACAAAGGTGAGAGCAAATCTGCAAGCCTCCTCTGAGGCTGGAAACAACAACAAAAAGTAGAGGATATATTTCTTGAGTATAAACATCTTTCTATATCCAACTTAGTGATCTTCTTCAAAACTGAGGAATTGTGGCGTGGAGAACTGATCCAGCCTGGAGGAAGGAACAGTCCTTTTACCAGGACTTTGAAACAACATGCCAGAAGTTTCTTCAACATAAATGAAGCATGGCAAATTGTTTCAATTAGCAACACTTAACACATAAAAGGTGTTTTTTGTGGTTTGGGCTGTATCCATTCCTTGTCTTAAAGAATTGCTACACTGCCACACACAAACCCGGCTTTATGCTTCTGGGCAAGATGAATCTTCAAAGACCCAAGGAACTGCTTTGTTCCTTGCTCCATTTGTGAGTGCATTTTGTATACAGATATGTGCATTTAGCCTGGTACAACTGCTGCAGTCACTCACAGCTGTAGAAAGACTGCCATGATGCATCCTGTCAAAGATACTTCAACAGAGCAGCACTCGCTCAGCACACAGCACTTTTTTTAGATACGAGGCTAGAAAAAATGACCTCACTTTCTGAAAAGTGCTTTCTCAGAAGAAAATGAGAGAAAATGTTTTGGCAGTATCCTGTCATCTTTGCAACAGAACTATTTTTTTTTTTTTTCTAACTGGGAATTATTTGATTTGAGAAAGTATTATTTAGAACAAATTAAATATTTCATGTGAAGTATGTGCTCCCCTTTTTATTTATTTATTAATTTTAAAATAAAATTTTGATTTTTTTTTTTTTCAAATGGCATGTATTTAGTACTTTGTTTCCTTTAATATTTGATTTATTAAATTGACTTTGTTAACTTATCTAAAATTTTATTTTTATTTCAGTTGTTGGTTGCCATTTCTTTTGGAGGCTGAACCTCTGGTGGGTTGGTTTGGGTAAATGTGGAGAGAGGTGAGGGGGCACTTCCCTTCCCCCCACCTTAAATTAAATGGGGACAGGTTTGGGTGTTCCTCTTCATCAGGAACCCTGGGAATGGTTTTGCCTGAAGGTGATACAACCTTTGCCACTTGCCATGATGGGGAAATATATCCCATATTGGTCTTTACCTTAAGGGCTAAAAATGGCAGAGAGAGCCCATATGGACATCTCCCTTCATAAATGAGATTAATGGTGGCAAAGCAGCTGCTAATTACATGTGTAAATTTAGTTTTCTGCACAGAAGAACCTGTCCTTAAATGAGATTCATCACTTGGTCTCAGGAGTATGAACTGTAGGCTCTGGAGCCAAATTGTTTTGGCATCTGCTTCAAATTCATCATCCCAAATGCTTTTTATTTAAAAGGTGCTGTGTGATTTTTTAAAATAAAGGAGAAGCAAACTAGTGATGTGTTTTTCCTCTCAGAATGCTACTTTTATTTAATTGCTGGCTTCTGGAAAAAGTAACCCAAGAACAAATGCACAGAGGTGTTGTTTTGTAATACAGGGTTAATTACAAAGGGAAAAAAACCCACCCTACTGCTCTACAGTTTAAGCTGCTAAGTAGAGTTTTGCTCATACTAAATTCTGCATGTGCACTGTGGGCCATGACAGCCTGAAGCTTTCCATTTTGAAGACCTGGACATCCACTGGCAGCTTCTCCTGATCCAGAAACTGTCAGAGTTAGGCTACTCAGAAAAACGTCCCTGCTCCTGATATCCTCAGAAATGAGGGCTTTAAAGAAAAATGCAGTGAAAAAACGTTTTTGTATAAGAATTATCATTTTAGTAAGATGCTAGCTCAACAGCTTGAGTCTTTTTAGATTTCACATTTGCATAGTAAATTAAAACTGTTCTACTTTCTGCCAAATCAAACCTGTTTAGATACTTGTTAATTCCTTTCACAGCTGAATGCTTTACCCATTCAAAAGCTTATAAACACTTAATAGGTTTTCCCATAGCTTCCTTAAGTTAATGAGAGTTTATTTAACAAGAGGCAAACCCCAAAAAGTAACCAAAGGCCTAAAAAAATATTCTAGTATGATTGTTTGGTGAACATTTTATAGGTTAATCTTTCAGAGCAATAAAAAAAAAAGCAGCAAGTGATTAGATCTTCCTCTCTAATTTCTCTTCTCTGGGTTATTGAAGAACAAATTTCTAAGTATCTTAAACCAGCCCAGCAAGGCATATGGGTTCAAGCATGTGTCTAATATCTCAGAAGACAATACATTTCCTTGCTAGTCAAAGATCTTAGGAAAATGGGCAATTGACTATATACCTATGTAGTCTGACATTTTATACATTTGGCTGGTCAGTTCTGCAGGTCAAACTCTCTCACATTCTCCTTAGGTTTTATGGTCACCTATCTGGGTTAAAGGACAAGATACAGCTTCAGCTGAAAGGAGTTGCTGAATTTCTGTAAGAGTGCTTCCCAATACAGCTTGTGGGGAATCTGTGCCCAGGTTATGGTTGGGAAAGTAGCACTTCTGGACCTAAGACAGCTCAGGCTCCAGAGGTTGAACCATGCATCAATGAATCTGCTCCAAACACCAGGGAAAGATGGATTTTTGTCATCACCCTCGTTTCTTTTCCTACTGTTGTATTTTCATGTCTTGTCTGCCTCTCTCCCCACACTCCCAATCAACATAATTCAAGACAGAGGTCTCCAGAAACTGATTTTTTTGGTGAGTGTTCTCTCAGTGTTGGTGTGAAATACTTATAATCCTCTGTCCACAATATATTTCTTAGTCTAGCCTCACCTGAACCTGCCTGGAATACAGTAAAGCTGCTGTGTGAAGTTTGCTGCAGCAAGGTCCTCAGGTTTCGCCACAGAGCAGCCACAAAGCTGCTTCAGCACTGAATGAAGTGGCAGTACTTGAAGTAGTTGACATCTCAAGCAGCTGGAGAGGTACTTGGGAAAGCATTAATATATGTAGGAAAAACTCAAATTAGTCTGGAAAGTACTGCTTCTCTTGACATGAATGACCTCTTGTATAAGTAACACCTAATTATACACCAAATTAGGTGGAAGGGTGAAGAACAATAACCCAGGTCCATGAACAGTGCAATGAATCGTATCTCTACCAGTGACCTTTTCCCAAGATGCTTTACAAAATCCGTGCTTGCTTCACTAACAATGACTGTAGTAAAAACATCTCCACCAATTCACTGTCCTGTAGGTGATGCAACAGTCATGACTTGGTGGCTTTCTGTCACTGAGGAGCAAAACAAAGGAGAGACATTCCCCTTCCTGCCACCTCGAAGGAGAAAAAGATGAGAACAATGCATCCCTTCACTCTTGAAGGCTCAGATATCAATTTTAATTTTAATCATTAAGCTGAAACTTAGTGCTTGTTCTGAGGTTAGAGATTTTTCCTTTATGTTTCCTTTTTTTTTGTTGTTTCTGGTATATCTTATTTTCCTGATTTTAAGGTCAAGAGCTTTACAGCCGTAATGTCTCTTGCTTTTTTAATACAGAAATTTAATGCAACTTCAAGTCCCTGTCCCTGGAACTATCAACTTTAATTCCCAAGGAGTGTGAGTTCAGGGCATTGGGAAAGGGCAAGGAGAGCAGGAAAGGAGTGGTGTCGTTGGCCCTGCAGGGAAGGTGAGAGGACGGTGACCACAAGGCAATATCTCACTTCTGAGCTCTGCCTCTCCTGAGGCAGCCAGTTCCTGAGACTCAGGACCAAGATTTTCTAGGGACCTCCAGGGTCATCCCAGCTCCCTCATTAGCCCATGAATCAAAGGCTGAATATTTGCTTTGCTCGATGCAGTGTGGCCTTCAGGGCTGTCTGCTCTCCTTTTTTAATGGACATTTATCACCTGATCAAAGTCATGAGATGGTTTTATATCTGGCTGTGAACACTACCCACGTCTGTAGTTTCAGCAGGCTTAAAAATAGGCTACTCATATAGGCTGGCAAACAATTCCTATGAATGCTTAAAAGAAGGCAAAGTTAATGATTATTTCTGGCTGTTTTCAAGCTCTCTGTACTTTATCTGTAAGGTGTGTTTTTCCCTGGTACTATGCTTTCAGGAGTGTTCACCTTTCTCCAGCAATACACTACAACTACATGCTGTGTTTGCATTCTTTTATGGTGCATACATTTTAATTTAGGAACAGACTCCACTAATTGTTGTTGTTCATTTTTGAAAGCAAGTTCAGTTTCCAGGCTGGGTATAAAATTTGTCAGTCACTCGCTGTGGGTACACAGCACCGCAGCCACACAGCTCCTTCCAAGTCCTCACTCTTCAGTGTAACCAATTGTTTAGTCCTGTTTATAATCAGTGCAATTCCTGGAGTGTTTCCGAAAATTTGACTGGTTTAAGGTCACTTGGGGGTTTGGCTTTCTGCTCTGATGTATTATAGAACAGTGTGAGAGCCTACCTTGATAAATGTGTGTTGCAGCACCTGTGGGTTGGTGCTTGGGCAGGTGGGACCCGTGCCATTGTCCATCTCCTGGGGATTGGATCCCCCATGTCAGCACGGCTTGGCACTCAGGGGCTTTGGATCAAAGCCTTCCCAGTGACAGAGAATGTCCACATTGCACATGAATCCAGATGAAATTCAAGCTGCCCTTGGACTGTCCTATCCTGCTCTAACAGTAAATCTTTCTCTGTGGGTGATCTGATTCACATCTTCATATATGCACTCCTGAACTGTGTGTTTGGATTGAACATATAATATTAAAAAAAAAATCATTTGCTTTTTGGTGATTTGGTGGAGTTTGTTTCCAATTTCCTTCTGGTTGAATAACTAAATGAAATTTCAGCTCTTGTCTGCTGATCACACTTGGCAGAGCAGCAAGACCTAGTTAGCATCTAGAGCTCTGGCAGCACTACAGTGTAGAAATCACATCCCACAAGGGATTATTTTATTGGCTTTCTTGCTAACCTTTTTCTGTAGGAAGGCTTTTACATGACAGCTTGTCCATCAGGTGTCTGAGGTCAGCTGTCTGCTCCTGAAATGCCTGTTTTTCTCCTGTGACTGTAGAAGAGGAATAAGTTATGTCAGTAGGATCCTTTGCTCAGTGGCTGTGTTTGCACAGAAGTTGACAGGGATCTCTGGAGATCACCAGATTACACCTCCTGCTCAGAGCAAGGTCCCATTGGCCAGGGACACGTGTCCAGTCAGGCTTTAAGTATCTCCAAGGATTGAGGCTCCACAGCCTCTCTCGGCAACCTGTGCCAGGGTCTGACGGGCCTCACAGAGAAAAAGGATTCTCTTCTCTTTAAGCAGAATTTCTTGTATTTCAGTTTGTGCCCATGGCTCTGTCTTCACTACCCTTCCCCATCAGGTATTTAAGATGAGATCCCCAGAGCCTTCTGTTCTCCAGGCTGGGTGGTCTCAGCTCTTGCTCTCTCCTCACACAACAGCTCCCCAAATCCCTTCTACTTCCCTGCACTCACTTCACAGGTCCACGTCCCTCCTGTACTGGGGAGCCCAGAACTAGACCTGGCACTCCAGATGTGGCCTCACTGGTCCTGAGAAACATAGAAACAGGGTAAACTATTGAATGTCAGAGACCTCAGTTTTGGGATCCTTGTTGATGGGCATGATAGAAATAGAAATAAGTGACACTGCAGTGGCAAACCAAGCTGTCCGGGGGGCATTTCTGCAAAGCAGTAGGGGTTGTAGGTTTTATTTCCTCTCCTGCATTTTCTTTCTCAAACTTGCTGTGTTTCCAGTGTTTATTCTAAATACAGCTTCTTGAGACATGCTCTGCACTGCCAGGCTGGCAAGCAGCTCAGGTGTTGTGTTCTCTGCCTCAGGCTCAGGGCCAGCTTTCTAGAAGGGCTGAGGCGAGAGCAGCCATGTTCTGTGATCAGCAGCTGGCCTCACCTCTTGGCAGCACAGCATCCTGGGTTTCTCCTTCCTTCCTGGATGGATGCTGCAGGCACTGGGGTGCCTTGTGGCTGCTGCCAGCTTGGATGGCCCCAGGCTCCAGCACAGCAGGACAGGGGAGTCACAGGGAGGTGATGCAGACACTGACCTGTCTGAGGAGAGAGTGGAGAGGCTGCTGGATGTGAGGCTAAAATGGTTGTGATTTGTTTTCAGCTGTATTTGGAACAGTCCCCAGCTGTTACCTTTGGACTCCCTCTGGGTGCTTCTATATATAAAAGCAATAAACCATCTTTTTTTTTTTTTTTTTTTTTGGTACACCATAGTCTGATATCCTATCATCTATCCCCAAGGAGTTTATTTTTGTGCTCTCCATTAGTTTAGTGACCCCTCCCCAGCAGGTTTATATTTATGCTCCCAGGGGTGTTTCGGCTTGGCCTTGTTTGCTGAGTCTCACAGATCTGTACTTCTTCCCTGTCTATGATGGCTTCTGAGATGGAGAAATGTAACTTTAATTCAGCTTTTTATTTTATTTGTCAAAGGAGAGACTACCAGTGGGGTTCAGTGCTTACACAGGAGCAGGAACGAACAGTAAAGCCGATAGGAATCACAAGACTCGGTGGTTCAGGGGCAGAGGAGGTCCTTCCCTTTTGAGGGAATGGTCTCATTCTGCAGCCAGAGGTGGGAAGTGTGTTCCCTCCGTGTCAGGCAGGAGCAGAGGTGCTGAAGGACTGCTCCTTGCAAAGGATGACAGGGAGTGGGTGCACCTGATGTGGAGAGAACCTCCAGTCTGAGAAACACCCAGGCTGGGTGGACATGCACAAGGAGCATGTGTGGGGTTGGGTTTCTTGTTAGGACCACCAAGTCCCACAGAAGTGTTCAAGGCCCAAAACAAGCTTTTGGCTCACAACTCCCAAATTCTTACCCACCCTTCCCTACCCAGACCTTTCACTGACTGAAGCCAAAAGCAACCTGGCTGCTGAGGTGTGTGAACAGTGCTGTTCTGGCCCTTGTGCTGAGAGAGACTTGGTAAAGATATTACCTGTTTTACGGTTAAACATTTCACTCTGAATGATTTGGTCCTTTCCTGGACCTTCAGGCAAAGATCTGGACCAGGTCCTGAGCTTCTGGACCGGGGTGAATTGGGGTGGGGGCCATCAGTGGGGTGGGTTAGCGCAGCTCTGTTGAAGTCAGCTGTGGATGGCGCAGTGCTGAGGGAACTCCTTCTCTAGGCTCAGTCATGCAGTAACTTTCATTCTTTTGTTTATATAACTGTATGTACATTTCATGCTTCATCTTTCCTCTGCTGTGTCACAGAGCCACAAGCAGCTGAGCAGTGCCACCAGTGGCACAAGGTCTTACACAACATTCTCTATTTTTAATAACCTGAGGTCCATAAGGTATTGCAGGCATCACAATACCTTGGTTCAGACATGATCACTTCCACATTTCCTTCTCCTCGGGGAAGAGCTGAGGTTTCTTTCCATTAGGCTGCATGCCTTTGGTTGAGACCACACTTCATGGACAGCAGATGTTCCTCTCTGGCTTGAGTGCCAAAGGATTTAATGGAAGATCAAAAAAGTGATGCTTGTTCTGGCCCCCAGCAGATGGACCACATGTGCTCAGGACAGTTTCCCTATGGAAGCAGCCAGTGGCTGTCTCCTCTTCAACCCCTCCATCCTGGCATTCCCTGTGACCACAAAATACAGGGCTGGACACATAAAACAAAATTGCTGTGGTGAGGAAGGATGAGGAATCTTCTAGACGTTCCCTCTCTTTGGTTTTTCAAAGAAAATTTGTAGTTCATAATGTACAATAAGAAGATTGTAAGAATAATAGTAAACTTATAAATGTCGCACTACTTAAACTATAAGGTCAGTTTTGTCATCCTGGATACAACAAGTACAGCAGGGGCAAAGCCACCCTTCCCTGTGCTCCTCCCAGCTTCAGAAGAGCAAAACATCTGTGAGGAATGGTGCTGGCAGGAGTTTAGCTTTGTGAAAATAGAGAGCAAGAGAGATACGAGCAAGAAAGATGCTGAGAGCGACTTGTTATTTTTTAGATTTGACAGATTGACTCTTTCATGTCCTCTCTGGGAATATCCTTTGGCATCCATCTCCATGGCTGTTTTTCAGATTCACACTCCATACCAAGATGGTCCAGCTCCAGCACCCACAACTTCCCAAAGCTCAGCATTGCCAGGGTCCATGGCTTTCACACTGTTCCTCTTTCCATAAAAGCCCTCTGTTTATTTCTCTGACCACACATTTGTGTTTTAAGACCTTGTGGTTTATGACCAGTCAGGATTAAGGCCAGCAACGCTTCCAGCATTGCTGCTTTGCTTTCATGTGTATCTCAAAACATGGAGGGAATATCTGCCAAAGGAACTAGAGGATTTATATTGAGACAAGCTGGCTTGTAGGGTGTAACCATGACCTACAGCAAAGAGTCTTGGAAAATGTCAGGAGCAGGGTCCAAAGTAAAGCTCACTGCAGGGCTGTGCAAAAGACACCTAATTTCACATGGAGTCCTGCAGCAGTTGAAACTTCACAGACTGGCGTGAGGCACTGCCTGCTACATGGATGGTCTTCTCTCCTACATGTGATGCTGGAGAGGAGGAGGAGGAGGAAGAAGTCATCACCACTTCAGTGGGTGAAGGAGAGGGACTCTTGGTGCCACTGCTCTTTGCAGAGGAGGTGGGAGGCAGCCTGGGAAGGACTGGCTCCATGCTGGGACCTGAGGTGCCACCTCCCCCAGCACCATTACTGCTGCCAAACAGGGCTGAGGGAGGGACCTTCCTTCTGGGTTAGCTTGTATTTCAGAATGCAATTTCCCAGCAGCAAGGAAGGAAAGGAAGGAAATCTTATTTTCTTATAAAAGGATTCCCTGCCTGTATCCTGTGTATGGCATGTGACTGGGATGATAAGGGGGCAGGAGGGGGAGAATCCTATAAAGCGTATTACAGGGTGGGAGGCTCTCACTTTCTGCTTTTCCCCTCTGCCTTTGTTATCTCCAGCCTTCAGACATATCCCTGGAGCTGCTCTGAAGAGAAAGACAAGGAGAAGAAAGCACTCCAATCACATTGACACAACTCCATTCCTTCAGCAAGCTATAGAGATATTTTTATTTTATAGTCATTTGAACAGCAGAGAGTTTGGCAATAGTGACAACCTCAGAAGCATGCACTCTGCATTTGTGTGCGTGTGTGTGTGTGTGTGTGTGTGTGTGTGTGTGTGTGTGTGTGTTTGTGTGTATTTGTTTCCAGCTTGGCTCAGACTTGATGTCTTGGAAGACCTACCACCATGCTGCTTTTAAACAAAGCAGCAAATTGGAATACCTGTCCCACGGGCAGGATCCTGTCTTGACACCTCCAACCTGGATGCACAGGGTGTGTGACCCAAACTGGAGGTGTTATTAGCAAGCACTGAACTGTGAAGAACCACTGATACCTTTTAGCCAACAGCCAGCAAAGCTCTGCTAACCTGACAGGGTGACTCACACTTCTTTCCCACCATTGCTGGTTGTTGTTGTTGTTGCTGTTTGGTTGGTTGGTTCTTTTTGCTTTAAACCTTTTCTCAGTAAAAAATCACTGAGGTCAGACCTTCAGCTGGGCATGACTACACTGGCACAAACAGTGCTCAGCAGATTTATGTTTGCCGAGAACCAGCAAAGACTGGACTAGTTCATCTGGATTCCTGTCATATAAACAGATCAGGTCATTCCTAAAGCTGCTGGAGTGAGTTGTCCTGGGGCTTGTTTTCAATATATAGTTATTTTTATATAGCAACATACTCCCAAAGAGTATTACACTTATGTTATTTATGTAATACACACATCTTCTATTTCTAGTAATATTGTTGACCAACTATGCTCCAAGTCTTCGCTGCTTTCCCCTTAATACTGCAGCACAAATAAAGCTTCTGATGGGATTTTTTTTCAAAGGATCTGGCAGTGGGTCTTGCTCTCCCACTGAAGTCAGTGAAACTGGCTTCTGGCTGGTGAGAAAAGGACCAAACATGCCCGTAGCTTGCTAATTCATTCATACATATAATTTTACCAGTTGGACAACCCTTTGAGCAGCTGGTACCCTGCCAAATAAGCCCAACTGCATCTCTCAATACAAAGCAGGAGTAGCTCCCCCTGCTCATTGAGACACGACAGGATCCTCACAAGGCTGAATCGGGACACTGTGAGGAACACGGAACTCTCACAAATTGCTGCCAGGGTTTATGGGGAAGCAAAACGAGAGAAGAAAGCAGAAACTGCCTATGCTGGTGTCTCAAGAAAGCTCAGCAAAAAGGGAAAGGACACTCCAGAGTGACAGACAGCCCTGGGCAGCCGAGGCAGCTGTATGCCAGTCTGGACTGCCGCACTGGTTCTTTGCTGGAACGACTGAGCTGTCCTAATAAATTTCCTGTGTAAAAAAATATATATCTATAAATTGTGCCTTAGGAAGAGCAGTGCAGCTGCGAACAGGGCTGGATGTGGCCAAAGGAAATGCTCTAGAGCTCTATAACCCGACAGCGAGCCGCGGTGACTCTCTTTGCAAAGGGTGACTCTACTGAACACGTGCGTGTGGGTGTGCGGATGTACACGGAGGCGTACACACAACTACAGCTTCACCATCCTGCTGCCCAGGGTGGAGATCCGGGCTGGCTGGGCAGGGCGGAGGCCCCGCTGCTACACGATCATGAACTGGCAGACGTAGGGCAGCTGCTCTCGGCACCTCTTGTCGAACCACTTGCCATTGGCGGTCCCCGACAGAGCTGCACAGTTTTCCAGCTTGCCACCGTCGGGCTGGGTGGTGATTTCAGTCTCCCAGTGCTTGTAGCGGATGGGGCTGCCCGTCATGTCGACCCACTTGCCCTCCGTGGCCATGTCGTTGAGGCCCAGCCAGATCTCGGCCTTCGAGCCGATGCTCTTGTGCATGTAGTCGTAGAGAGCATCGTTCTCCTCCCCGTTCTGGGGCGTGCTCAGCGTGCCGCCCTGCGAGATGCAGTTTTCGCTGGCCTCGTGGTACGTCTTGGTCTCCGAAAATGCCAGAAAGCATTTTAGGTGGATTTTGGTGCCTTTCAGGCAAACTGAAAGGTTACCACACGAACACAATGAACAGACAGAAAAAGAATTTGGTTTAAAAATGGTGCCCAGGAAGAGGCAACAGCAGCAAACGCAGCAGCCAAACTACAAACTTAATTTCTTAGGCTGCACAGTGACCCTTGGCAGGACAAGATTCCAAGGGCCCCTCTCTCTCCTATCCATGGTGGGACACAGTCATGGGGATGTGCCCTCCCCGCTCTGCAAATCATTAGGTGAAATGGATTTTTGGGTTGCCCCTGCCACCCTTTTGGGCTCTGCTGCTGCTGGAGCAGAGGCGCAACATGGTCCTCCTGCCCCTTCCCCTGGTCTTGTTCTTCCCCAGCCAATGCTACTCTTTCTCTGATGAATTTGTTGGAAATACGGTTTGTCATGGGCACTTCCGAGTGTTTGAGTGTTTTGGGAAAAAGCCTGCATGCCAATTAAATCATCTTAATTATGCAAGATGAAAAAAAAAAAGTCTTTTTTAATAAGCTTTGATCAGAAGCGTTGCACTTGCATAGCTTGAGGTCTTCAGAGGAAATTTCTACTTGCCTCTGATTCTGGTGTTAAGGATATCAATTTATTTTGTTTTTCTTTAAGCTCTAAACCTTAAGAGTGCAGAGTACTGTAGCCAAACAATACCTAATCAGAACCACACATTAATATCCAAACCAATTACTTCTAAAAGAATGTGAGCTTGGAACTAAAACCTTGATTTTGCTTGTGTTCCTTTTCTTTTAAGGAGAAAATTCTCCTTAATTTGCATTTTCATCTCATCTCTGCTTCATGTTTTGCAAATCCTACTCCTACTGATGTCAGTGGAGTATGTACAGAATAACTATGGAGCATGTCTGGAAGATGGACATTTTGGGACTGTCCTCTGGGTGTGTTTAATGAAGCAGGACTGACCTGCAGCGCAGTTCCCTGGGCAATACCATGGTGTGTATAAGAGACCAGGTTGCCATTTCACTGGGGTTCAGACAAAAGAGTAAGCTCCATTTGGTTAAAGAACAGAGTAATCCAAATCCCACCCCTCCACCTTGTAAAGGAAAATGAACATCTGCCTTAGCATCATAGCAATATCCAGATGGGAAGCACATAAAGAGGGGGGCCCCACATTGCACAACTCCTGCCATTAACTGCCCCAGGAGGTTCACCAGCCCAGAGGAATTGCAGAGACCCATACTCTGCTTTGATCCCTCAACCTCTCTCCCCATGGTGGGCTTGTTGCTGTGGGGTGCTTGGGCATCTCTCATAAAGACATGTGGAGCAATTGCAGCCACTTTATGAGCAGCTCCTCTCCCAAAGTAAAAGTCACATGTTCTTCAGCAAGCCCTTTACCTGTCTGGAGTGCTTGCTTTTCCTTCAGTAGAGCAACCTCCTGAGAGATGTTGTCAATCATGGCCTTCAGGTCTTCAATCATTTTGAGGCTCACACCATCTGTTGGAGAAATCAAAGACAGAGCACAAATATTGGTTGCATCCCAGGGGAGGCAACCAAATCTGTTCCTATCATCAAAACTCTGTGTTTATTTGCCCTCAGAGAAGGATAAACAAAAGGAATCCACAAAGTCAGCACCTGTGTCCCCTTGCACATCCATCAGAGTGAGTGTTTGCTTGCCAGCCTGGTTCCACTATCAATAACAACCCTGTTTTCCTGGTTCAGGTTTTGGGCCTGTGCACCCCGTGGGGCTTCCAGCTAGAGGCATCACCCCTCGGGTTGTCACGGCAGTGCTGGGCCCATGCATGAGCATTGAAACGTGCAGGCTTGTCTCTGGCACCCCTGTGTAGAGCAGTCATCAGGGGTGGTGCTGCACTGGGGCAGAGCTCCCAAAATGCAGGAGGACACCATCTGATGATGCCCTGCCTGAATAGAAGTCCTGACACACACAAATGTTTTGTGGGCAACATGAAGCTAATGATGAACAGGATTTATTTTTTTCCGATTCCTCAAAAACATGCTTGCTCTCTCTCTATTCACAGCACACCCTTCTGGCTTCCCTTAAACAGCCTAACACACGATGCTCTCTGTATGCACTCCTGGCTGCACCCACCTCTTGTCTGCTGTTGTTGGTGGGTTGGTAGGAAAGCATTTTGCTCACCAGGCTGATGCTCAGCAGGAAGGGGCTGGAAGGGCTGCAGATCTTACCTTCACTAGATCTGCCTCTGCACCACCTGCCACCAGCCTCTGCCCACCAACCACACCATCCTTTGGAGCACCACAGCTGCCTCTGCCTCATCTCTACCTTCATCACCCCCAGTGTAGGTACCCAAACACTGTCCAGAGCTGCTCTCCTGCTGTGAGAAGATCCCTCTTTGGCTGGAGAGCTGGCTCTTAAAGCCTACATCTTGCTAGGTGTGTTGCTTCTGCAACAGCTCCAACCAGCTATTAATCAGTACTTGGATTTTTCCAAGACAGGAACAAAGGGACCATTGACACCTGGAAGGTGGTAGGAGATCGGACATTGAAGCACTTGTATGCATCTAGTAGTTCTCATGTTGAAAGTATCTAGTTCTCCTGGGGTGAAAGGAAAGGGGACAGCTTGCCCATGAATGCAGTAGGAGGGGCTTCCTTGAGGGCCAAGGAGCTGAGGCACCAAGGCAGGCAAGTAGGGAAGCAGCTTGGACGCAGACCAAAACCACCAACCCAAGATTACATGGTGCCATGAATCTGAAAAGCCAGACACATCAGGAGGAAAGCATTAAGCTGCTTTACTCATTGCTCAATTAACTTTAATGGATTCACTTCACACCGAGGCACAAGATATTTTGCTGCCTTTGATGAAAACACTTTGTGGGAAATGGCTAATTAATCATGGGGCTTTTTTCCATGCAAGCCTGTCTTGCAGCAGAACAAATGTTCTAAGGTTTAAGCAACATCCAAAGGCCATGGCAGGACACTGACAATGAGTCTTGCTGGGGCAGCTCCTTACGGTGTTCCAGCTGGGTTTGCTGGTGGGGTCCCACCTTGAGGCTCCCTGCCCTAAGAGGTGACATGGCTCCTTGATAACTACCTAAGAGCCCTGTCCCTTTTCAGTACCTCATTTCCAAATCCTGGGCCACAAAATGGTCCTACAGCACTGCATTCACTGGGCTATCTCACAGAGAACCAGGACTGGTAGACTCACCCTTCAGCCATAAAGTGAGGACCATGGCTACATCAACAGACATTGTGTTGTCTATTTTATTGCCACAGGTTTTTGTCTCAGTGCTGTCATTTCCTCAAGGCTCACCTCCTGAAGCCTGGAATCAAGCAGGTTTACAGTCTGGGTTTTCTGAGATGGAAGCCAGCATATGGGATGCTGATGATCCCGTGGGAGCTGGAGTGGGTCCCTGTGCAGGACCATGAGCAGCAGGATTAAGCGTGGGCAGAGGCAAGATCAAAAGCAGACTCACAGAACTGTGGGTCACAATAGCCTGTTGGTTTGAAAGCCTGGCCAGGAATGTATTTAAAGCTGCAAATGGGAACTCTCACTCGTTCTAATTATATGCTGAATAACAAACAAATCCCTCTGTACTTAATTTTAATGTTTTAACTATTCCTGTATGAAATTTGGATATATATATATGGGTGTCTTAGCTTTGCCTGGAGATCCACACAGCTTTCTGTCCCCCTGAGGAACAAGCACTGAATGCTCTGGTTCACAATGCCTGCCATCAAAGCTCTCTGGCCACCAGTATTTCTTCTGACACCAGGCATTTCTTTGAAGGTACCAAGTGGAACAGCCAGGTCCCATATTGCAGTCTGTCCCTGGATCAAAGGAGGAGACTGAGCACACCCCCACTGGATTTACAGCAGTGTAAATGTTCACAGGCATTTTCAGGGAAGAACACCCAGACAAGAATACACTGAAATTTTGGGCAGGAGGTGGTATTAGGCGAGAAGCCCAAATTAGTCCCTATCCACTGAATTAAGCATCCAGACTCAGACTTCTGTCTACAGTTACCTTAGAAATACATGTAAGAGCTATGCAAAGAGGCTCCCTTCCATGATCCCAGGACCCCACCACATCTGTGACCAAGGGGAGGCCCCCCAGGGCTGATGCCTGCACCCTCAAGCCATGGGGTGTCAACGCTGCCCAGGCAGGGGTGCCAGTGCCTGCCTCCCTTGGGCATTCTTTTGGATGAGACCTCCAGAGCTGCCAGAAAAGGGCAAATCCCATCCGTACACCAAGACATTGGGGCTCAGAGAGAGTTTGCTGAGCTACTGCATTTGAACAATAACTGGGGAGTAATTTGAAGGGGAAAAACACAACAGCAGGCAAAGTGAATGTGCTGTCTCAGCATTTTCTAAATACTGTGGTTTGGCTTTTTCATATTGAAATAGCATAGTTTTTCGTTCTGAAGCAGATCCAAATGTAAGCAATAATTAAAAAAAAAAAAGAAAAAACAACATAAAAAGCTTGGCTTAAACCATTGCTTTCTTTTCTAACATTTGTGGTTTAGTTGCATAGATTAAAAAAAAATAAATCCAGCCAAACACAGCACCCCTCCAGTGGCTTTGCTCTGCCTGATCCTCCCAGGCAAAGTGCAGGGATGGAACCAGGATGGGGGTACTGGATGCCTGGATGAGGATGAGATGGGCCATCCTGCCATTGCTCAGAGCAGAAGTGGCTGATCCCTGGCCCCCGTGGTGGCTGGGCAGGCAAGCTTGGATGTAGAGAGCAGCTGGAGGTGAAGAGGAGCTTCACAGGGGATTTTTAGCACTTTTCTCCCTCTTTTCTTACTCCCTGGCATTGGTAAAAATCTGAAAAATATTAACCAAGAAATACTGGAAATTTCCAGTAAAGGCAGGGCAGCTGATCCCCTATGGGGCTGGATGGGATTGATCAAAAAATGGCAAGTTGCTGGGTTTTTCCCTTTTCTCCACAGAAAATATGACCTCTCATTTGAAAAGAAATTCTGACTAAAACCTGCCACCAGCTGGTCCAGATGGCCTGATTTTCAGGACACCCCCCTCAAAAGTTTTTAAATCAGAGCCAAATTTTCCTGTCAAAAAGATGATTTTTCTCCCACCTTCTTGTCACTAATTGATTACAAACAGCAGTTGCAATGACACCTAGAGAAAAACAGTATTTCTCTAAGAAATGTCTCTCTCCTGGTACCTCCAGTGAGTGCAATGCATGTATGTGCCCTATATGAGCCCAAGGGGGTATTTTTTGCAGTCACAGACTGTTTTCTCTGTTATTTCATGTCCTGCAGAATAAGATGTGGAAAAAACAGCTAAGTTTGTGAATTCATAGAAAGATCTAATGGGAGAAAAGGCAACAATTTCTCAAGGATGGAATGTGACAAAAATAGCCGCTGGTTGAGCGTAGACAGCAGCTGGGCCAAGTGAATTCCAGGGATGCTTCTTCCTTGCTCCCCACTTTGTTCCAAGCAGGAAAGCGGCTGCCAGGAGCGGTCCAAGCCCACGCGGCTGCGGCCAGACACATCAGGCAGGCAGGCACGCTCACATGCTGCCTCCTCACCTCACCTGCACCCTCTACTTAATGTGCATTGAGTCAGAGGGACAAAGGATGGGACAGGAGGAAAACAGGAGGAGAAAAGGAGAAATGAACCCACTAGGGAACAGAAAACCCAGGCACCTTTGTGTGTGCTCTGCTGTCTGGCAAGCCTGAGTAGTCAGAGCTCGTGTCCGGTGTGAAATACACCCGAGGTCAGTGGTTTTAAATGAAGAACTCTGTTGATGCTTAATGGCTTGGATATTTTCTGCCTGCTCTTATCTCCAAAATTGTCTGTCATCTGCCACTTGCTTCTGAAAAATGAATGAGAAGGGGTGAGAGGAAATAGAGAGTTTATAAGAGGAAAAGCTTGCGATGAACCTTAGAGGGAACATGGAAAATGTGCTCCCTCTGAAATTCAGACCAAGCTGTCCCAAATTCATTCAAGGTAGGAGCCCACCAAAACCGTTTCAATACCCTCACTACTTTACAGAAGAGCTGCACAACCATTCCCACGGAGGAGGAGGGGAGTCAGACGCTTTATTAGGTTTTTAGATGCTTTTTATGAAGTTTCACTAAAGCACTGTTAAATGCCCAAACGAGTGGGCTGATTGCAACCCCCCAAGCCCTGCAAGTCTTCCTTGCAGGGAAGCTGCCGCTGCCCCTTACCTTTCTTGGAAGCCGCCGGTTTTTGCCGGGCTTTGCCGTTCTGCTGGCCGGAGACCTGGGCGAGGGAGAGGAGGCAGAGGAGGAGGCAGGCTCCCCGGAGCGCCATGCCGCTGCCGTCTGGTCCGAGCGGAGCTGCAGTGGCTCTGCCCTCACACAGCCGCCTGGACACCGGCTGGAGTCAGGAATGGCTGTCCCAGAAAGCCTCCCGCTGAGCCCGGGCCAGCGGCAGCCTCCGGCCCCGGGGGGGCTCAGGCGGCTCCGGCCAAGCTGAAAACCTCCCACAGGGGTTGCAGTTCTTAGCACGCTGTTTTTAAAAAGGGGGGGAAAAAGCAAACGAAAAAACCCCACAACACAACAAAACAAAACAAAGAACCACACACACACACAAAAAAGAAAAAAACCAAACCAAAACTCCAAAAAAAGGGGAATGAATGTACCGACAGTCTGCTAAGCTAAACATAAGGAAAGGCTGGGAGCACAGCTGGAACGATTTCCTGCGGCTTTTAGCACAACGCCACGGGTTTGATCTCGTGTGTCAGCGATGGCAACAGCAACGTGAGGTGTGAAACAGCGCTTGGGTGGCTGAGGGAGCAGAGGGGCCACCTGTCCCCCGCCCCGCAGCAGGGATGCCCGTAAGGGATGTGCCGGCACCAACAGAGGCAGAGGGAGCGGGCGGGGGGACTGAGCAGCCCGGTTCCTTGCTCAGAGTGTAGGGTGGCTCTTACCCCTCTAAAAAGCAGTTCCACTGTGGCTTTGGTAGGGTCGTCCTGCTATCATTGCTTCTCCATGGGATCTCCAGTGGGACTTGGGATCAGGAGCACATGTTCCACAAAAAGCCATTCTCCCCAAGAACCCTCTGCAGGTTCCCAGCCTGACTTCTCTGACCAGCTGGGCTGTGCTGAGCAGCTCTGCAGCCTAAACCAAGACCACTGCCTGTTTTTTTGGGGTGGTGTGGCTGTTCAGCAGCTGCAGCACCAGCAAGTCCTTCCCGCAGGAGGAACAGCAGCAGTTTGAACAAGTGGAGGAAATTCATGAAGAGGGAGAAGAGGAGGGGTGGGCATTTTGGAGAACAAAGTGCTCATCATCAAAGTGCATCAGCCATTAACCTTAAAACTTTTCTGATAATTTAAGGCAAGATGCCACCCAGCACAATGGGAACCTCTGGAGTTGTAGGAGCATAAAAGGTCCGAGATAAACAGGGATGTGACTGGAAAAAGAGCTGCCATTGAGTTAGTTTGGCAACCATGGTGTTACCCTGCCTCACACTTCTGCTGAATAAGGAAAATCCTGCCCTGATGTCCTAACTGAACAGAGAGCTCTCTTCCAGTCCAAGCTTTTGAAGCACAGGAGGAACGGTTTGATTTTCACTGCCCTTTATCATGTGCACCAACCCTCACTCAAATTTAAACTGGAAAATACATATTTTGGGGATTTACTGTTCTCCTGCATGGACTATCCCAAAATGGGATGGATGAAGCCCTAAAGATGCCAAACACCTACATACACGTTTCCTTTCCTTGACACTCAAAAGTACTTTTGGTAGGTAACTCAGTACCTCCCAGTTTTCCTTGGCTACAGATATGCTCGCCTGCCTTTGCTTTGATTCATGTGCTGCCAAGATGGAGAAAAAACCAAAATGCTCCCTTTGCTGCTGGCCATGAAACAGATTGCTGTGGTATGAAGACTGACAGCAATCCCTAACCTCAGATTTCCAATCTGGGACCAACCTGAGTGTTGCCCAGCTGAAGCAAGAAGGGCAGGGTGGCTTTCCATTAGTCCCTGAAGAACAGGTCTGCACCAAGGGGACCCCTCCTTGTACCATCCAGCAGGTCCTGTGCTGGATGCCACCATCATTTTTCTTGAAAAATGGGAAAAATGAGACTCAAAACACTTGTCTCCAGCTGTAACACCTATCCACAGGGGGCTTTGCCCCAAATCTCTCCAGTGTAGACTGAAAATAAAAATCCTTGATATTACAAAAGCTCATAACCCTCCCCCCCCCACCCCCCCATCCAGCTGATGGGAGCAAGCTAAAGTGTTGCTGCATTGGATCCAGCATGAGGATGCTTCAGGGAACAGCCGTCTCTGGCCCAAGCTCCTGCTGAAGCCAGAGGTTCCAGTTAAATAATGGGGCTCTCAATGGTCCTTTGCTTTTGAGATCCAAGTGATTCACACTTCTTATGTAAGAGAGGTGTGGGAAGTGAGTAAGAGGTAATCCTTTTTATTAGATGAACTAATAGAACTGGAAGTCATCAGCAAAATACTAAAATTATGCCAAGAAACCAAGGTTTTGTCCATGATTTTTAACATCTGTGCAATTATGGATTTTACCTCCCAGTAAAGGCACTTCACTCCCTGGTTTCAAGCCTGGTCTCCTGGTTAGAAAGAGAACAGTTCCTGTTAATTGCAAGGTAACTGGCTTGAGATGAAAAAAAGAGGGCAGAAGAACCTATGCTTATGGAAACCATTCCAGGGCCACAGGGAAGCAGACAGAAAAGTTTACGTGGCTTTGGGAAACCCAGTAAATAGGCTGGGATGCTGAATTTGGAAGGCTTTCAGTTAGCAAAACAGTAGTTGGAATAAGCCCATGAAAGGAAGCTGGATGCTCCTGGCAGCAATGCAGACCTGTGATTTCGTGCCCAGCTAGGCAAGGAAATGGGCAGCGAGATCAGAGGCAATTTTGCTTTGGCTCCTAGGAAAAGAGCAGGTAAGGCCAAGCCAAGCAATGAGGCAGCGCCGCCGCACAATGGCTGGAAAGTGCAAGGGTGGACTGGGTAACAGTCCACGGTTATTATCAAGATCAGCAATTACCAGAGCTGGCCTTTCAGGGCTAGGTCACCAGTTCAAAGGCAGGCCACCCCAATGCTGCATGATGCCAGCTCTTTGCCTGAAACTCCTGCTCTGGGAAGGCTCCTGCCTCCCCTGCCAGCAGTGACAGCAGGAGAGCAAAGGGGAGACCCAAAGCATCTTTGGCCCTGCAGCTCGGGAGCCTGATCCACAGCTGGGGCAGCACACTGGGATTCAAGTCTCTGCTCCCTTGAGATTAGCTCAGTCCATCAGAGCCTGGTGCTAAAAATGCCAGGACTGTGAGTTCAATCCCTGTACAGGCCATTCACTTAAGAGCTGAACTTGATGATCCATGTCGGTCCCTTCCAACTTGGAATTTTCTGTGATTCGGTGACATCCACTCTGCAGGGGTAGGATCTGTGTGCCAGTGGCACCACAGCAACCTCAAAGAGGAACAGGAGAGAAACAGCAGTGACCAGTAACAAACACTCTGTGAGGAAGTGGGGCTAGCACAAGAAAATCTCTGGTATTAGCCACTGCCTGAACTCGTGCTGGCATAGTTCCTGATTTCCACCAGCATAAACATCGAAACAGGTTAAAATGGAGAGAGCCAAATCTATGGATCATTGTTTTGGAGACCGATTGAGAAGAAATGCAGTATGAGTTCAGGAAAGGGCGGTTTTCATAAGGACAATTACGAGGAAAACCAAGGATTTTGCCAAAATGTTATCCCCAGCATCAACTTTAGGAAACTGGCTCTGAGCCTAAGGAGGGAACCTTCCCATCATATCCCATGTCAAGCACAGCTCACATCCCTACCCCAAGTACACCAAGGGCTACAGGACAGAAGGATCCTTTCTACAGTATATCCTTGGGCTTTAAACCAGATGCAAATGTGGAGCACTTGAGTTCAAGTAGTATCAGCTGTTTAAAATCCTTCTGTTTGCAAAGGAGCTACACCAAAGGACTCACATTCCCTTTTGTTTGGAGACTGCAGCTCCTGTAGGTTAGAGGTAATCTGTCTTCACTGCTTTGTGGTTGCCCATCACCCAGATCTCAAAGTTCAAACAGCCAAAGCAAGACTGTAGTGAAGTGTCTAAATTTAACACCAAAACTCTGGAGGAATTCCTAACTGTCTAAGTCCACTGCCTGTCACAGCATCAGTTCAAGTGAGGTCACCACTGAACTTGATGGTCAGTATTTTTGGACTGGCAAGTAGACAGCAGTTCTGTCATCTGAGGCTCTTATTTCATGTTGTTCTCACCTTCAAGCATTAGTTTGCTTTCATATCGCTGTGGATGCTGAATTATGGATTATAAGAGAATTTCAACTTCAGCTTCATGAATTCCTTAATTTTTTGAATTTAGAGAAAAGTTTGCATGATCAGACAGCAGAAAGCAATCCATGGCCTTGAAAAGCCTCATTACTTTAAAGTTGGTCTTTTGCTGGAGGGAAGAAAGAGAGGTGGGACTTAAATCACTTTTCAACCCATAGGTTTCCAGCTGTGGAAACAGCCAAACTTACCATTTGACAAAACACAGAGAGAAGGGGCAGTGAGGCAGCTCCTCTGGAAGGGAGGGTCTGCAGGCTGGTGGTTCCTAGTACCTCCAGTGGTTGAGCACACTGGCTTGGCTGTGGTCCCTGCCACAGCCAGCTGGGTGGAGGAAATCAGAAAGGGCTTGAGAATTCTTCTTAGCCCTCTGAAGGTACAAGCTAAGGGGCTGCAGCAACTATCATGATCTCTGTCTAAATAAAGGAAAACAAATGGTGTGACATGAAAACTCAGCCATGCCTGTGCTGCTAATCTTACCCAAATCTTGAGATCAGGATAGCAACAGAGATGTTCACAGAGCTCGAGAGATAACCACAGCTTTATTAAAAAGTGTTCCAGTCAATGAAATGGAGGTTTAAACCATCACCAGGGAGTCATTAGCAGCATGTTGTAGATTCTAATGATGCTTTGCAGCAACAGCAAAAACATCTTTGTTCCTGGATAGCTAGAAATGCAGCTCCAAGAAAATAGCTAGAAATGCAGATCCAAGGAAAACCCAAGGCACTGCAGTTTCTCTGTGGAGGGACCCACACCAAAGTGCCCTGCTGTGGCTGAACACTATCACTGTGAGTCTGGGACTTTGACAACGGAAGAGAAGCCTCTGTGAGGCACAGCAAACAGAAGCAACCACATTTTGCCTTAGAAGGAAAAGCTGCCTTGCATGGGCAGGGAGTGCAATGGGGCAGGAGTGCACTAGGAGACAAGAGCTTGGGGAGCAGTGAGAAATCACACAGAGGCTGATGGCTGAAAAGATTCAGTACCTTCAGTACTTGCAGACCTGCTCTTGCATTTTTCTCCAGTGTGTTAAAGGAATGGAGAGAACAAAGCTCAGGTTAAGGACTGGAGTGCTCCGGTTTCACCAGTCACAGCTTTGCTTCTTCCACTCTCTGGGTGCCAGTGGCCACTAAGCACAGGCAAAGTAAACCAGTGCTACAGCAGGGCTGAAGAACACCCTGCTGCTGAGGAGGGCAGTGGCATCTGCTGCAGTCCAAAAGAAAAGCTGGAGGCAGTCCTAGGAGAAGTGGGTAAACCTCAGGTAATTGCTGTTTACAAAGCAAATGCAGAAACACTCTATTGCCTGTGTTAAATCAGGGTGCCAAATCCCTTGAAGAGAGACTTGCACACTCCAGTCTCACAGGAGCCATGAGCAAGCTCTGGCTCACACCAATTTGTGTTTACACCAGGTTGTGCTGAAGGAAGGCTTCATTTAAAGCCTGACTGCAGGTGGCACAGCCATGCTCCTCCCCACTGCCTCTACAGGGCAGAATGAGCTCCCCTCTTCTCCCCAAACTACACAATTACAGTGTGGAACTGCAGTTAGAAAACGTGGGCTGACGGATTCCTGGGCTTGGTAAATCTGCCAGGTCCACTGACCTACAGCCTAGCCCTCTTCTGCTTCGAGGGGAATGCTGTCCCTGTGAAACAGGTAAATTGCAGGTGTGTGCTTTTTAGGCAACATGAGTAGAAGCCTAGCAGGAGTTGCTAGACTCCTCTAGTACACAGCTTTCAGCCTCTCGACACTCCCAGCAGAAGCAATTAATTTCTGGGACAAACAGAGAGCTATCCCACTCCACAGATGTTTCCTCTTAGTTCTACTGGACTTGAGTCAATGAAAACGTGGCAGTATCTGCACAGCAACACATGGAACTTTCCACCAGCCCAGATGGGAACAGGAGCATTCTGAGTTGAAGTCTCTATTAAAATTCTGCTATTTTTGTTTGGAAGAGAAGGGAGGGGTTAAAGGGAACTAAGAAAATAGAAATTAGCCCTTAGCATGCCTGAGAACCACAGTCTCACAGATTTCTTGGCAGATACTGTATCAACTGGGAGAGCTGTAGGACCTTTTACCCCTGTCAGAGCTTTGTTTATCCATCTGGGACATGAGCTGGTAGCAGCAAACCTCCAGGGGCAGCTGAGACCAACTAGCTGCTCTGTAATACTTCTGGCTGGGCTCATTATTTATATCTCAGGGGTTGAAGCAGACCCCATCTGAACTGAGGTCACTCTCCACACCACTGCTTTTCCATGCCAACAGATGGGAAGCAGTGACACAGAAGGAACAGGACCCCTTGAGACCCCCAGTTCATTCTGTGCCTGCATACCCAGCTACAGAAGACCAGGGGGAGGACACATGTGTAGGGGAGGCACTGCAGACACTGGCACCATGTTAATTCACAGTGTTGCTCTGAGGAAGTGTTTGGCACCAAGTCTCCCTCTTGAGCACACAGCCTGGATCTCAGAGGGCTAAAATATTTGCTATCCTTATTAAGAAACGGGGAGGGAGTGCACATGTACTCCCCTCTACAGAGGCGTCAGTTCGCACACTTGAAACACAGTGATGTTTCTTTTCCCACCACCACCTCCAGCTCTCATAAAAATATATTTAAAATTAAAAGGATCTGGAGAGAGGACAAGAAGCATCTTAAGTGATGTAACTTGCAAAATGCTTGGACATCCTTCAGCTGGAAAGCTGTGTAGAAATACACTATTCATATTACAAAATTCACCCCAAGTGTAACTCGGGGCAGCTTTTTGGCCTCCAACCACAAATCTGCAATAAAACATTCAGAGAATGGCTGAGGTTTAAGCCTTGCAGTCTCATTTACATTAACCATTTTCTGAAACATTAAATAATACATGATCAAAAAACTGCCCTGATTAGTGTAAGGTACTTTAAAGGTTTTTTCTCCCTTCAGTTCTCTTTCTTTCTTTCTATGTTTTTACAAGCAGCTTTGCATGGCAAAGAGCTGTAAAGCTGAGTGGCTACTGTAAAGCTGATGTCACATTAGTGTTTGCCTCACACAGAATAACTCTGCTGAAGTGATAAAAGACAGTATGTGCACTCATTGTCACTTCTTGGCTCTACTACTGTGTTGCACCATTACAGCCTACCTAAACCACAACTTAAGGTACTGAAAAAATCCCAACCCTTCAAAATACATACCTTGGGCAAATTTTGGGGGACTTTTTTCTTTTAACAACCTGTCTGCTTGTTACACTGCTTGTTATAGCAGTGGCTGCACATACCTGAAATACACAGTACTGTTGCAGTGACATTGAATAACTATGTGTATGAGCTCTAGCAAAAGGACTGAAGAGATTGGGGAACCTTAAGCACTCTATATATTTTAATGTGATCATGATTATTAGTTTGAGCTGTAATATGTTCTGTCCTGTATCTACAGCTTTCCTTCAGCAAAGCCCTTCCTTCCCTTTTCCCCACCAAACACGTTACAGTCAAGAGAATATTCTTAATCTGATATTATAAAATTGAAACAGAAAATGTTGCTTGAGTAAGAGCTAAATAACTCCTAGATTATTGTAGTAATTTCTACCATTTCTGTTCAAAACAATCCTTGACACTTGCAGATGAAATATCAGCTTCTTAAAAATCAATCTCTTCCTTTGACTTTTTCCATCTGTTGTCTCTTCCTACCATGCCAAATAAACACCTCTTACTCTTTGCTGGGCCATCCAATTGATGTAGGGAGGGAATCCACTGCTTTCAACACCTGGTGATTCAGCTTGTATCCATGCCTCATCTGTAATCCTCTGCTTTTCCTGTGAAGGATCATTATTGACATCCACTATGCTTTTCCAGCTGTATTACCAAACTCTTAAAGATCCACTTAGTTTCCCATTTACTTTGGTCATGTCCCATCTCCTTAGCCACTGTTTTGGCTGGGTTACTGTTGCACCTGTTAGCAGAGGGATAGGCAGAGCTCTAGGGAGCAAGGAACTCATAGCATATCGGGATACCTATAGTATCCTACGAGTTGGAAGGAACTCACTGGGATCATCCAAGTCCAACTCCTCTACAGGACACCACGAGTCACACCATGTACCTGAGAGCATTGTCCAAACACTTCTTTAACTCTTGTCAGGCTTGGTGATATGACTACTTCCTGGGAGATCCTGTTCCCGTGCCCAGCCACCCTCTGGATGAGGAACTTTTTCCTGATATCCAACCTAAACCTTCCCTGACACAGCTTCAGGCTGCTCCCTTGAGTCCTGTCACTGGTCACCAAAGAGAACAGTTCAGTGCCTGCCCCCCTGCTTCCCCTTGTGAGGTAGTTGTAGACAAATCTTGGTTTAAAATACGAATTGGGAACTTGGGACCATGTTGGATTTTTGGTAAAATCTAACCACATTTTATTCAAAGAATAGTAAGATAATTTGAAGGAAGATTTCCACCTAATGCTGCTCTGATTTGTGCTGCACTGAAGACAACCCCATATGCATTCTAGAACACAGTAACTGGTTTACAGAAGTGAAACACATGCAAACAGAATTAAGTGAAAAGTACACCAGTCACTCTGGAAAAAAGAGTCAAGCACTTCCCAGGCAACAGCATTAAATGCTGCTGCTGCACTTCCTGGGTGCCAGCAGTTACCCGTATGGAAAGCACCTCAAATTTGCTTATTTGCATTTAACTGTAGCTTTCTTTATGCTTAGTAACACTTCAAAAGCCTCTTAGCCAGGAGGATGACTCTACTGGAACAAAAACCTCCACCTTTTCTTTATATACAAACTGACAAGATTGCAAAATCAATTAAAAACAGTTTTGAACATTTAATAAAAACTCATCCTAGAAATCCAACTTTTGGTCGTGAAGTCCCCAAACGCTCTTCTTCATCCAAAATCTTCTGAAGGGCTATGTGAAGTGACTTGCCTACTCTTTGTCCTGTCTGCAAAGCAAAGAAAGCAAAACAAACCTGAGACATATGCTTATTTACAGGAAGACAACTCTTACGGAACATTTCCTTTTGACAAATATTTTCCCTTTGGTGATTCATATACACCATCTGGTATCATAAAATATGCTTTTAATTTAAAAAATAATGGTGGTGAAAGTTTCATTTTAACTTGATTAAGTTTTGGAAAAACATACACACAAAGGCAGTGCTCTCATTCATCAGAGAAGCATTCCACAATCATTAATACCAGATCTATGCATTGCTGGATCACCCAGGAATACAAATTAAATTCACATCAGGCACAAGCACACATTCGAATTAGCCAGCACACAGAGCATGAAGCAATATTCTAGCTGCCAGAGGACAAGAGACACCTGACCAGCACAGCAGCCTACTAATAGAAAGTTCAGTAGACTTCTGAATGTGCTCAGAATCAGCAGAGTGAATTTAGGCCAGCTGAACACCCTGTCCTGTGGCCAGAGAAGCCCAAAATGCACACTGGCTGCACCACCACATCACTCTGTGGGCAGATTCTTCATATGATGTGTAATTCTGCCCTGTCCAAGGACCTTAAAGGAGTTAACAGAATGTTTTCTTTACAGAAATAAACTCCAGCAGTGAAAACCCAACAAGATTAGCTCCAGTGCTGACCTCTACTCGTCCCACATGTCCAAGTACACTGTGCAAGCTACAGGGCAGGGAAACTTTGGCCAGTGGTGAAATAAAAGATCTTAAGGCAGTGGTGCCCATTGGAGCTTTCCCAGGGTCTCTCTATATGACCTGAAATACTGACTGCAAACAGAAATAAAGAGCTCACCCAACCCTAAAGAGACAAAGGCAGATTGTATTAAAATGAGTTTATTGGCTCCTGATCTATGCAGCGAAGCCTAGGGCTGCCATACAGCTGACACAAAACTGTTTCACCTCCTGGTGACAATTACTGAAACCATGCACAAACCTGAAAATAAACTACCCTTTTAACTGAAGAGCCAGGTGCCAGAATATGGCCAATGGTACCAAAGGAAGTTTGGGAAGAGCTTTGATGCAGCAGGGTTGCTGTCAATCCTAGACACCGTAAGTCATGCTACATAAATGGGGGGCACAAAAACTGTCACAGCTCTGCACTGGGACAAAGATCACTGCAGCAGTCCAGAGTCAAGAGGGCTGATACACTTTCTTCTCCTCAAATGTAGGACAACATCACTAGAGCTGTGCAGAAATTAGCCCTATGTGTCTAGGAAACAAAGCCAGCTTGAAGTATCTAGTTTTCATTCTGACTTTTAAGTTCAAAACCCATTTCTGTCTCATGCTCAAGGCCAAACTCAGGCATGAGAATTTACACTGGAGAACAGATTTAAGAAGAGCCTGAAGAAGGGTTTAAAATGGATCTTATATGAATGTGGACAATATCCAGATACTAATATTTTTATGAAGTAGGGACAGATTGTAAACTCAATAAAGAAGCAAAGAAAAACAACAGTAAAATGAGAACAGTAAGCTTATAATAAAACAAATGAGTTGTGCTAGAACACCACGGCACCACCAATTCCAAACACCATCTCTCCTCTTATAGGGACTTTACCATGTTAGAAGTTTTGCTCTTTCAGTCTTTAAAAGAAACAATAAAACAGGGAACATGTTCTTTGAAAATACTCTCAAAGTTTCTCAGCTTAAGCTTTACTGTCTTACAGCTGTGAAGTACTTGCCTGAAACAAATGTGAGTACCATACATTTCAGGCATCCAGAAGCTTTAGACAGTGTCCACTCACATTAGAATCTGTTTCAAAGAAACTGCCTGTGACCTTCACAAAGTCTCTCGTGCACCAAATCAAAGCACCAAGGTCTCTGCTCTAAAAGCCCTTACTGAAGCTTTCTGTACACCCAAGCTCCAGTTCATCCAGTATCCTCCAAGACAGTCAACTGCTCAACACTCCTTACCTCCATCATTTCAAAAATACTCTCAGGATCCAGGCTACCTTTCCCCACCTTCTTCATAGAAGTGATGGCACCTTTACTGGTCACTGAAATAAGCAGGCTTGCCAAAGAACAGGCTTCCTCCTGAAGGGTAGCATCCACCACGTGCCTATATCCAATCTGCAAGTTAGTGAGAAAACAATGCATTAGTTTGCAGTTCTCAAAGCTCCCCCACTGAGATATCAAACTCTTGAGTGGTGACTTTGTTACTTATCTACAGCCTCACATCCTAAAATCATGTGGCCTTTGGAAATAGTCAGAGACTGACTTGATAGCACAGGACTTAGCCTCTGACCCCAAATTATGGGTACATAAACAACAGAGGTGAGATAAGCATGTCACTATTTCATACCGTTTCCCTTCCTACCATCCTTTCATCTGTATGAAACTCCATATTCACCTTTCCCTGCAACTCTAAGTATAGACTTTGCTCCCCTCTACCTGAAAATTACACATCCCAAGACTCAGATGAGCCCTCATTTCAGTAATGGCCCTTATACTATTTATGCAATTTGCTTAAAAGAAATGCCAAGCAAACTTTCAGGAACCTAAGCCAATCACTAACACTAGCAATGGAAAATGCAGCACCCATAAACTCAACTGTGTTAGCTGTGTGCTATATATGGAAGACAAAAACGTGTTTGAATGGAAAGGGATGGTATTGCACCCATGAAAATGGAGTTCTGTCCTCAGCAACAGAAAATACTCAGAAATGCAACTCCAGGAAGATGACCTAATCTCCACTCATGAACACAGTGACCTCTTGTTTTAACATACTGACATATCTGCTTCTCTGGATCTTAAGCAAGGAGCAGATGAAAAATAATAACTCCTCTGCATGCAAGAAGATGCATTTTAAGAATGCATCAAACTTTCAAGTCAGAGGTGCAGAAAACCCCATTATTCAGTAAAAGTTCTTAATTAGGAGGCCAAAGACAAACAAATATATACATAGTGGACACTGACCATTTCTGTAACTCTAATTTTATCTCCAGGGAAAAGATAAACGGCAGGTGAAATTAACAGGAACTGGAGTCTCTAGGCAGAAAGGCAGAAATTTCTCAGGCTTACTTTGCTTAGTGTGACAATACAGGGCACCTCATCTACGTTGAGCCGAATACAATCATAAGGGTCGTCAGACAGCTCAATCTCCTTGGTGCCTTCTTCATCCTCCAGAACACGCACTTTGGGTATTCTGTGGAAACAAAAGGTGCAGAGTCATTGCCAGAACACATAACAAATACAGCTGTTATACAGTCCCAACTCCAGGAAGTCCCTGTTCTTCTAAATGAGGCAAAACGTTAAGAAGAACAGTACAGAATGTGATCAAAGTATTAACGACTCACTCCCTGAGACTACAAAGAAAACACTGTAAGTGGGAAGGTATTTAAGATAAGATCATCATATTTACATCACTCAAACAGTTAAAATTTGAGCTGTTCTTTACACTATTACATGGGGAGAAATTAATTTGGAACTTGTACAAATCAGTTCTGAACAATTCTTTGTATGTACAGGAATGTCACAGATGTACAGCAAATTACCAAGACTGAATCCTTTTGTTCTGTGGTTCCCAACCTTGCAGACAACAGTAGTCAGGATTACATCAACTGCATTGCTTGACAAAGGTGTGACATCAGTAGCAAATACAAGTAGTAAAGCTGTTCAGGAAAGAATAGCACCAACTAAAGAGATTTGGGGTGAAGAGAAAAGGTGACATTAGTAAAATCCTTTCTCTAGCAAGATGAGAAGATTGGCAAGATACTGTACTGTTCCAAGGGCAGATATACAAGCAATATATAACATATCAGGATGAAGCAGCGATGAAAATCCAGGCAGAAATCCAAGAAATGCTTTCTTCTCAGTTGTGAATGATGAGCTCTCTCATAAATGAGCTAGACAGGCTCCTTATCAGTCGTACATACCTTGTATTTGTGATAGCCATCTAATGGAAGTTTTATGGGATGATTTAAGGCAGTTTCCTTAGCATAATGAATAAAGTAATTTAAAACAATTTAGTAGAAGATGGTATCTCAAGCTGCCAAGAATGTCAGCATCTTATACACCCTCATTTATCCAGGTGCCTGCTAGGATGGAGTACTGACTGAGACTTGGCATTACTGGCCAGTAAAACACACACAGAGCTCACCCACACTACTCTCTCTTTCACACATTTGCACTTGAAAACAAAGTATTTCAAGATGTCCCAAGACAGCTAACTTCAATCCACAATCTGGTTTTATGTTAGTGCTTTTACAGTAGCACTGTGTTTTATAACTAGATGTTGGAGGTTACATTCTTTTATGCCCTCTGTAACAAATCTCTTCTTTTAAAAGAGGAGCACATAGGGACTGATTTGATGAACATCTTCCCCCACCAAAACAAAGTGATTTTGATTGATCCTTGGAAGAGTATTTTAGTTATTTGTGGCTAGAAGTCGTAGTGGCAAATACTTCAAAACAGCTAACCCTGCTCCAGTGACAACAAATTCCCTACAAGCACACTGGCCTGGGCCAACCCAAAACTAAGACTTTGAGTAAGCAGAACAACTGATGTGCACTTTTTCCGGAAATGAAACTCCAAATGTTTTCCAACTCATTAGAAATGCATCAAAGCCTATTTTCAAGTTTAAAATATTCCATTAGAAGTTGATGGAATAAAGTCACAAGGTGACTAACCCTCAAGCTACACACGAAAATGGACAACACTGGATAACAGACTAGTCAAGCAAGAGGTGTACGTGCCAGAGTAGTGTTTAAAAAACAAAACCAAGATTTTAAGAAAATCTGTGAGATTAAGCAATTTTTAACTCCAACCTAAAATAGCTTTGAAACCAGAGCAGTGTTTGGTCTGCAAGAAAAAGTTGGCAGAATTAGTATCTGAAAAATGCCTGCAAGGAGCTTTTTTTGGCCAAGAACAGGTGAGAAAGGCATAAATCAGAAATACTACAAAGGCAAAAAGATCAGACACAAGTATCACAGTTGCATAAAAAGGCGATATATGGACACAAAAACTATGCAAAGTGACTGCAGCACAAAGCTTTCCCAGAACACTGTAGATTTCCTCTCCCAACTTGTGAAGATTTATCTTAAGAAATAGCTGTACATGTTTACTTTGCAACTTTTATTTTTCTATTTTGATTCCTGAAACTAATCAGGGCAGAGATCTATAAAGCAAGACTCAGTCATGTAACAGAGTGCTCTTTTCTGTGTGTGCAGATGCAGATTTCACAAAAGCAAAACCAGTCCCACCCTTCCAAGCAGGCATCAGTTCTGCCTCTACCATGCTGTGCAGCAAAAACCTTGGTCTGCGAGGCTGTTGTGTTATAAACTTTGTCGTTTTTGTAACTTGCCAATTTTCTGCAGCCTCGGTTGTGCAAGTAGGCACATTCCAAGTTTAATGTCCTGACACAGTAGCTAACTGTACATTAGTACATACAGTAGATACATTTTGCAGTATCTACTTCCATCATTAATAAATCCATCCTTAAACATCTGGGAGACATGGGTGAGAAGAAAAGCCTGGGATCTGCTATCTTGTGCACATGATCTTGACTGTAGTTTTTAGAACTCGATGAACAATACAAAACTGCAAGGAGTAAATATTCCCCCTTAAATCAGTTCTATTGTCATTGTTCCATGCCTGAAGGGGAGAGAACAAGTCAGGTCAGGCATTCAAAGGATTTAAATCCCATAAGTCTTGCACAAAATTCCTTAAGTCGTGATGTTAGATTTACTTAGCTCTAAAGCAAGATGTGTCCACAGATATTACAAAAATGCTCAAAGCAAGATTTTAAATTGAAGCTGAAGTTTTCAAATGCCTATGTGAATATCTAAAATTTTGCAGCTTCAAAGAAACAACAGCAGCTTGAGCTCCCTGCTCTTTGTTCCAATGCTCTCGTCAAGGCTGGCAAAGATCTGAAAACACTTGGAACAAAAACCTGGTTGTAAACAAAGTAGGAAAAGCAAGTAAGAGTCAAAGAGGGGACACATGTCTAACACAGTTCAGAACACTTAATCTGAAGCAATCTTTGAACTGACATCTTGTCTTGTTTGGAGAATAATACTTTATGGAGAACAGGAAGCTACTCTTAAACAACCTTGTGTCAATCCAAAGAAAACCCAGTAGCTACAAATGGAAAGAGTGAGGAATAGTGAATGAGGACAACAGGTTTTCACTTTGAATTTCACCTCCTGATTTTCTGAGCTTGTATGAGATGAGCTGTACTAGCATTCCCTGCTCAAATCATCAGATAGGGTTTTCAGAGGCAAAAAATCAACAGGCTGTGTCATACTCTACCACATTTTGAAATGATAATCAACTTCAACAAGACTCGAGATGTTTGCCCGCAGCTTAAAGATTATATTAAGGACACAGTTTTCAGAGGAATAAAAATAAGTAAGAAACATTAAAATAGTTACACCCTCCATCATGTTGTCCATGTTCCCAGAGCAAAAGATTTCCTTTTATTCACTTATTTAATTCATTACTTTTTATATGATCGTCTCTCTTTATTCTGGTTAAAGTAAGAAAAAGACCTAGTTATCTTATAAATAAAGCATGAGCTGTGGATCTGCAAAACAACTCACATGGTAGTAACTGTTTTAACTATATGACTTTTGCATCCTGGCAACTCATACACAGAAATACAGGCATTTCTTCTTTTTACTGTATAGCCAACTCCTTTGTGAGCCATTACATTTCTAGAAGTATTTCTTAATGTTATAAAAACAATCTACTGTTAAAAGTTACTGCTGAGAACTTGATTAACATGAGAAATTTCTCAGCAACACATACAACTTCTAGTCTCAGATGAGTAAGTCTCCCCTTATCCCTTTTAAAGTGTTTATAACCTGATATACTGCCTGTTGTCAAAAGCTTATTTTCCTCTTCTTTTTGCACGTACTTTTCCAGTTCTAGTACTGTGCCTTTATTCCCTGATAAACAAGCCAGAACTACACTAGTGACTTTAGCAGATCTCTAATTTAATGCTGAAGAACAATCTGAGATCCACTTTTAAAACATTTATGCTTGTAGGAGTCTAGGTTTTGCACCTCTACCATCTATTTTTGCCATGTAAGTTTTTTAGCAAAGCTCTCACTAGGTTGTTTTTCTCAAGGGTGCTACAAAATTCTGTATTCCCTTTCACCTATGGATAAAGAAGATAAAAACAATAGAAAAATTAGTAGTGAGTCTTATTAAAAACACACAGACAAGACTTTCATCACTCATTCTACTAGATTTTATTTTTCCATTCCTTGAATTAACATGCATGGAGCAATGTTCTTTTAAAGACAAATCGTTTTCCCCTCCCCACAATCTCTCACTACCACTTTTTTTTTTCCTCTTGGTTTTAAAAAGAACTCCAGGCTGACAGTTAATGAGAATAAAATCAGAAGTGGAAAACCAGGGCTAATTACAAATCAGTAGTCACACTGACAGAGGGCTTCTTATTCAGGAGCATCACATATCAGTAAATACTTCTTATGTCAAACCCACGAGGCATCAACACCAAGGCCTCCAACAAAACCATATGGTCAACACCACTTTTCTGGATCTAGCTACAATGGAAGTTAAACTGTGAACATGATTGTGCATAACAGGCAGTATGACACTTGATCATTAAAAACTGAATTAAAATAACATTAGTTCATGGTACTTGCATGCAAATGAGTGCCTTGTATCTGAATGCAAGCTGTCTTGGGTACTTCTTATTTAAATAATTAAGCATTAAAAATGTTTTGCTCACAGAGAGTACTTCTCTTCCACTTCCCATGCCACTTCCACCCACATGAAATAAGATCTGTGCTTTACCTTGTGTTAAAGAGAGCTGCCTTCACTGCGATAGAGATTGCATCATAGATGTTCCCACCACATTCCAATAACTGGGGAGGAAAAGAAGAATCTTTTTAGAAGAAAATCAGGCTAGTGCCTTTAAATGAAGCCTTTATTTTATTTAAACCTACTTGAAAAGGAAGAAAATTAATTATCAGAACAGGTTTTTAAAAAACAAAGTTGTCTTTAAAGCCTATCCATGAAAAGAAACAGATAGGAAATTAAGATTTCAGCTAACTGTATTATAAATGCAAAATAGAAGAGTTAATGCCCTTCATAATAAAATTAATGATAAAATTTAATAATAGAAGCTGAAATGAAACCACCACTGTTCTTAATCTTCTTGTGCTAAGGAAGGTTCTGAACTAGACTATGGCCAGAATACCCTTTATAAACTCATCACATTAGTTCTCTAGTGTTAAATTAAGCCAATCAATTTTCTATATTTCTTTTCAAAGAGGAGCCTTTTTTAAAATATCAGATGGACAAAACCAACTGGGAGAATTGCTTTCACAGAAGAAACACACACTGTCACTGAGAACATGGTATGGAAAGCTAGTTATGTAAGGTGTAGTTACGAAGGCACATCATGATTTATTCTCTTTATGGGAGAGAGTCATCGCCAGGTTTGTCTCGAAGCCCAAAGTGATCTAAGGAGAGCCTGATGTCAAAGTCTTTTTCAAATGAGTGTTATCAACAAGTGAAGTGTGTGGAGGGAGCCTAGCTCAGCTTCTTCCCATGAAGATCGGGAGAAAACAGTCAAAGGGAAAAGCAGCACTGCATACAAGGTAAAAAGGGAGGGCTCCCAAAACCACTAATAGCTTCTGCAGGCTGCCAGACAAGTCAGAGATGTGTCTGTCCATAGCCTACTGCCACTTCTCTGACAAGCTCAGCTCTGAGCTGCCAATACTATTTCCTGAGAACACACACACAGAGCAGGCATTTGCAACTGCTTCAGCAAGAAGATATGGATGCTTCTCCGTGACATCAATCTACGCTGCACGGTGAGACCAAAACACATTTTGCAATCCTGATCGCATTGATGGTTCTTCAAAATTTATTTAAAAATGAGATAAACTCCTGCAAAGGGAGCAAATCATAAACAAGATATTCTGTAAAGACAGTCACTTCTTATGAAGACAGACTGAGTAGTGTAAAAAGAATGACACAAAGTTGGGACAGAAAGCTAAATACAAAGGTGATCAGATTATTTCTTTGCAAACAGCTGCTGGATACAGAGAGGTTAACTTGCCCCTTGCAGTCATTATTGGATTTTACTCGATAACACAATAAGCCCCACAATATCTTTGTTATTAAAACACAGTAATGGGATGTGCCTGCACTGTTGCTAGGCTTGTATTCAGGCTGCTGTTCTAAAGCCTTATCTGTACTACAGTGGCTTCTAGAGGCAAGGAACACTACCTGCACAGAGCATGGTGCAACAATTCCTCCACAAAGAAATGAACATTTTTCTCAGCTGAAGCACCTTGTATTGACATCCCCCCCATTTACTGAGTTATTTTTAGAACTAAGAAAGTCTGCACAACTGTGAGTTATGGGAAGCAGAGGGGTCTCCTCTGCTTTTAATTTACTGATATGCAAGTGAAAAAGTTACAGGAAAGAAAAGATAACACATTGTAGACCTCACCTTATTCAGAGAAACTTTTCCTCCAAAAGTAGAGATTCCTAACTTCTTTTTAATCAGACTGGGGGCGAGGGGGAAATAAAAAACATGAGGAAATCCTGGAAGGTGCTCAGTAGTGAACTGCAAAAATTTCAAGAGAACCTAATGCACCCTGTCCTCCTGACAAACAATCTACTGTGACTGGATAGGGAATGATAAAAGATTACACACTTTGCTTCTCCTTGCTTAGCCCAGCAGGCTGCTGGGGCAAATTATGGGGAGAAGGCTATACAAGTATATGAAAACCCACTCAAAAATATCTAAAAGCTTATTTCTGACATCAATGGCTTGCACTTAGAAAAGGCAGAAATTGAGGGAAACACAGAGAGGGTGAGAACAGGCCTTTGTGGTGCTCTACGTTGATAAGCTACTATTTGGAAGTGGAACACCTTCCATTATTATGAAAGAACACATATACTCTGAAAGGTCAAGATATATATTCTCAACCTTTGACACATGTATCTCAATTTGTCCATATGTCTGCATCGTTGTGGTGCATGGCTGAAGTTATTTTTTTTCCAGTCTGACTGTACAGAATTATAGCACGTCCCAAGTACACTGACCACTAGAAAATATTTGAGAGATGTTTTTAATTGATAAAGCTGCATGACTGCAAAACACACTATTTTCTCTCTTGAGGTTGCACATGTCAAGTTTTGTTTACACACAGGAGCTGAATACAGATGTTTCAATCAAAGTGCACATGGCTAAACTGCGTAGCAATGGAGTATTTCCAGGCTCATAACATTCTTTCTGGATCTTTGTCTTTCAGAATGAGAGACTCCCAGGCAAGTACCTTCACACCTGACTGCAAGGCATCAGTATTTTCAGCCTTACAACAGATTTATTTTCCCTCCAATTTAACTGTGCAACACAAACACCAATGTAAAGAATTTCCTGGAATTCTGAAGGAAAGTATCACCCAAAGGACTCTCTTCGAGTGGTTTTTTTATACTCAGAACCTGCCCCCCTCAAATGATGAATAATATAAGTTGCTCCTTATACTAGCCCAAGTGTCATTCTTTCACCACACCCGATAAAAAGTAGAATTCTATAGGAATGATTCAGTAACAGCAGCTTCAGGAAAATCTGTAGGTGTCAAGCACCTACACTATCACATGTAAGATACATGTCTACTGTTTAGAAAAGGAAATATTACTAATATGTCAAAAATGTGAAAATACAGAGGCCTGAGGTGGAAAAAAAAAGGTGGGGGTGGAAGAGAGTAAGAGAGAAATGTTAACAGTATCTTGTTCTAACTGTACCAACAGCTCTACAATGGCTCACACACAAAATCCCTGCAGAATATAACAGTAAAAAGACTCATCAAGTTTAGACTCGTAATTATGAACCTGCAACAGATTCTTTATTGGCACTGTAAAAAGAGCTAAATGTAAAATTCCTCAAATAACACAGTGATGCCCTGAAGTCCTGATGTTCATAATTCTCATACAACTAGTAGCATGAAAACATGGAGGCTGGTCTTCTCTGTAACTGTGGACAATCAACAAATCTGTCCAGGAAGAATCAGATAAAGACCAGCTATATCTCAAACAAAAGCTATACAGAACTCTGTGTGTGTGTATATATATATATAAATACATATACACACACATACACACACAGAAGCAGACTGTTTATGCAGTGCCTATGCCATGTTAAGCAGCCCGTTGCTTAAATAAGCACAGCATTTAATATTCTGTACCTCTGCTTGTAATTACCTAGGAACTAAAGGCCCCAGTGTGATTTCTCAGAACTAACACTTCATTCTCCATTAAACCATGCCAAGCTGCAATAAGCCAGTGACTCGGGCTGTTCAAGCACTCGGCAGAGGTACACATTCCATCATTTGGTAGCTGGACTGTCGTACCATATCTACTATAATTAGGCTAATGCTACTGCTTTTTAAATACCTAGTAAACTAGTTTTCACATTTATTTAGGTCTTAGTCTAAATGTTCCTGTTTTGTTCAACAAAACCCCGTATTTAATTTTCTGGCCATGCAGCTTAACATTTTGCACATTATTTCACAGACCCTAATGGATATAGTAAGATCCCTTGTATATGTATTTTCACTTCCAAATTTGACAAACAGAAACTCAACTCTGGACCAGTAAGAACTGGAAATAATGTTCAGGAGAGTCTGACTTGCAGACTTCTATTGAAATTCCCATGACAGAGTGCTTAAATGCAGCATATTTTGCAAATTGAGCTGCTGCATGCATCAGATTTGTACGCATAAAATTCAGTTTCCATTATTGTCATGGGAACAAATATTCAGTTTATCTTCTAAGTTTAATATACGTATACAGCTTTCATCAAAAAGCACCTAGGCTAAACCTAGCTTTTGCCAAAAAGGTTTCTATTTTACCTCAGTGAATTAGCAGTGATAAGAGTACAAAGAACCAGACAGATGGACAGTTCTGTTAAGGCTAACATACACCCGTGATAACTTACATTCACTTGAACACTACATTTGCTGTTACATCAGGCTTGGAAGAGAAGTTTACCCTTCTTTAGTGGCAATTTCCTTGTCAGTATAAGATCACTGATTTTCATCTGAGACAGATTCGGAGTATTCAATGTTTTATTAGTTCTGCAGTGGAACAGCAGCATCAAGAAGAGTAGGAAAAAAGCAAGCTGAAATTATTGATTAACTACTATAAGTAGATTCACAAGAAAACTGCCATCCATGCTGTGATACATTGTATCACATTATGAGAAGCTATTTTTAAAATCAGACAATACAGAAAGTTATGCTAAGTCAGTCTCTGCCTTAGAAACATTTTGCTGAATCTTAGTTTTCATTTCTGTACTTACCAATACATCCACATAGAGAACCCAGCAGTGCTCTTTGGGATTGATACAAAGGGATTTCAAGTCTACACTGTTCTCGCAGCTGAATACTCTGTACAGAGTATTTGCTATATCTGTGCCAAGTTCTTCTCCTCCTCGGCCTTCCAACTCAGGAGAATTTGAAGAACTAGATAAAGAAGGAAAAGAATACTTTCACTTCTGAAGCAGCAAATACCCAAAGAATATTTCTTAAATACAAAGCATTAAAAGTATCTAAGGATTTATTTGTACAAGAATAAGCATCCTATTTGAAAAGGAATTATTTCCATTTTGCATAAGAGAAGGTTTTGATGCAGATAATATACTGACATTTTGTTACAAATACTAATACTAACTAAACCCCAGTACTATCTTCAGTTCCCCAGTTATAATTAAAGTAAAATTTGGTGAGTTCTCTCAGAGATTAATTCTTAAGCACTGCCACCTTCTATCACCTCAACTCTTTAAAAAAAAAAAAAAAAAAAGTGGGACATCTGTATTAAATTCACAACAGCTACCAAGACAGCCTAGTAAGAGTTGAATGCTAAATTATTAAGAGACTGGCTAAGAAGAGAAAGATATGATGATATGACAAGTAGAATGTTAATTCCTTATAAGTACCATGACTACCTGACCTTAATTGGTAATTTCTTTACTGACTGTATTGTCTGCTATCAAGCCCCTTAAAAAAAGTATGTCATTACTCTCTGCAGCTTATGGAGAACAGCAACTAAACATCTTTTCCTGAAAGGATCTGACAAAGTGTGTGGTCTTCACTTCCCTGATTCCAATGTAACAAATTGGTTATTAGTACTCATGCAAGAAAGTCCTTGGGTGCTGGGGCCTGGTACAAAGCTAAGAAACTTCTAACAATAAAAGAAAACAGGCCTACAAAAAAAACCAAACCCCAAACAAACAAAAACCAAACCAAGCTAACCAAACAAAAACCACCCCAAACCAAACAAAAAATGCCTTGCCTCCAAAGAACAATAAAATAGAGCAGAAATGTCCAGAGATGCATATACAGCAATATAATGAGCAAGGATTCCAAACCCAGCCTCTGGGTTATAGAAAGGGCAAGAATATTCTCAAGCAGTGGACCTGTAGCAGCACTGCAAATCTTGTTTTAAAATAAACCAGTCAGACCTCCACCAAATTAATTCCTCACTGGAGAACATATCAAAGGAAGTGGTTACACAGAAGTAGTTTTGGTCTGTTCAAAATCTGTAACGGCCATGCCCTGTATTCTCCCGGTGGGACACCTCACAGGGCAAATTTCTCATGCATGTTCTGTGTCTATATGATGATACAAAACATTAGCACACCAGGAATACAAAAACACAGCAGAAAACTAAGTCTTGGAATATAATCCCTTCACCTTTTAAAAAAAACCCCTGAACAACTAAAGGTTCATATTATCAAGGTGTGACTTAAACCATCAAGTGAGCTGTGCCAACAATACTGCAGAATCTATAAGCTTACATATAATTATCTACTATTATCCTTACCTCACAGTAATTCTCCCAGCTTGTTATTTCGCAGAGTTGATGAAAACTCAGAATGCCAGGAAGAACTACTGGATTTTATAGAAGTTATTTGCTGCTATTAAAACCAGACAGCACTACACATTCTTAAAAATACAAAGAAACATTACTGCCAATTAAGCACTGATCTATGCTTCCAAACTATATCTGCCACATGAATAAGCATTGCAAGTGTGACACACAATATTATTCAGGGTTATTAGACACCAATTTTATGAGACAGGATCTTATCTAAGTATAACTCAGTGCTGAGTCAGGTCTTCAGGTTGTATTAAACAAGCACTTATCCATGGAAGCAGCTTTTATGCAAGTTAACAAGATCATTCTTTTTAAGCCATTCTGTTTAAAGCATAGTTATGCAAGCATTCTAATAATCCCTATGGCAAGTTGCAAGAATTATGCAAATGTCAATCTATGCCTCATTATTATTTCTAAACACAAAGTTTTATCAAATGTTGTATTTTTTGATTAGAAGCGGATGCTTTCTTTGACAGTGAGTAGAAAGAACCCAAGACTCAATTGGAATATCACTGTACATTTCACTGCATGATAATTCCATTATCATTTTAACACTTCATTTCCTTGCAATCAAAGTGAAATAAAGAATCAAGGTTAGCAGGATATTATTGTAACTATTTGGTAAATACTGCCACCTAATGCCTACAGACTATTGCAGTAACTTATACTGGGCAAAATTTGGAAAGGGGGTGTCTTAAGAGACTAGAAAATGACAAAAAACTTGGCTTATGGAGCATAGAAAGAACTTAGTAGTGGTGCAGAATTTCTATGCCCAAGCAGCATGTAACTTTCAACACTACCAAAACCATTTCAGTGTCACATTGCCTAACAATCTAAGATTCCTCCTAAAGCATAATGATGCTTCTACCACAGATCTCTACTGAATTTCAAAACTACTCCTGTTGCACATCAAAATCTTTCTGTTGCAACAGCTAAACATTTCCCACCTATTGCTCAGGCCATTAATATACTGTAATCTACAGATGGTCAGATCTGGACAAATACATTCCTTGCTTCCCTAATTCCACAAACAAAATCTGATGCATTCAAGGAATTCAGATGTCTGCTTTTCTTGTTGTTTCTACTTCCTACAGTTAGAAAGTGATAAATCAGATCAGCCACAAAGCTCAAATGTGAGAAAAGCAAACATAGCAGTCTTTCAACATCAAGGGCCAGGATGAATGTCTTCTCCAGTGATGACAGGCAGTAAGAATACTACACAGGACATAGACTTGGTTTATGATAATTAATTTCTAGGATCACAAATCTGTGCCCCAAAAATCATCCCTTCTAGAGACTCGCATTAAAGTCTGTCTCAAAATGGGACTAAGTGTGCTCTTCAGATTTCAGGTAAAGGACTCAGAGCAGAAAAAAGATAAATGGAAGGCTGGAGCAGCGAATTATAGACATGATCCAGCAAATTATTATTTTCATCAGTAAAAGAAATCACGAAAGTTTCAGGAAATAAGCATTTTAAGACAGTAATCACTGCAGTCTGAGTTTCATTATTAGCTTCAACAATTTAAAAAGCCAAGTAGAACACACAGGAACTTCACCAGAAGATTCCGGGCATCGAATTGTGCTCAGTTACTACCACCCAGTGGCAGCCTGGAACAGCATCAGGGTACTGACAGCAGCTCATTCCCCTTGACAGAGAACAAGCTGCCTCCACTTCACTTTTTGTCTTTTGCATCTTTCTGGAAGCTAAAGAACACCTTACCCCGTGCCACAAGCATGTGACAAGTGACTACACTCCTCTGAAGTTCAGGCCCTTGGATCCTGTTGTCACAGAAATTAAAGATTACCTATTTCCTGAACTGACTAGATCCAGCTCCCACAATATTGATGCACATCTCCCTCCCATCCCATGAAGCAGAGATTAACAGAAAATACAACCTAACATTAATCTAATGAGTTGAAGTTTTTCTTTTATCTATTTACATACACAGGAAGTGTCACAGAATTGCCCCATGTCCACAGACCACTTTTTTTAGGAAGGAGATGTCCCTGCTGTCAGTGGACTTTCTTTGTATAGAGAGAAACAGAAAAACACCCCAAAACAATAAACATATACCATTTAAGACACTTCCTACATGAGTTCTAACAGCAGGACCATATTCAATATCATCTTCCCACCTGATATTTTTTGAACAGCAATTGTAAACAAACTATCAGTTCACAGGTGAATGCTTTCTTTTAAAGCATAAGTTTCCACAGTCAGCTAGAACATACTGATGAACAGAGGCAGTCATAGATAAGGCTGCATAATGTGATATACCAATGTTAAGGCAGATGTAGAAAATCAGCTCAGAAATATTATCAGATATACACTTAGTAGCTCTTGTATCTTAGCTTTAACAATGGTATACTGGTTTAATGTCAGAGAGCAACATTTTTTTGTTTTTAATAAAAATGAAGAGAGATGTCACATGCAAAGCAGCCAACTTGGCAATGCCAAGGTTTTATGAGAGGTCCCCAAAGCATTAAATCATAAATCACAGTTTTGGGTCAGTCTGCTAAACACGGATACTGTAGTCTTAGGCTGCAGACAATCTAGACTAACACTGAGATGTCACTGGGCTATCTAAGAGCAACCTGAAAACAAGAGTTCTCAGTTTTCTTCTACCTTCTTCCATAATTCAAACACTACGAAGTCTGCAAGGATAAACAGCAGCCCATTGGTAGCAAAATGGAAGAAATCAGATTAAAAACAAACACCTTTTAGTTAATGAAAGATGGATTAACTGATTAATATATAACTAAAATTTCTAATTAGTTTTTGCATCTGAAATTTACACTGGGGTTTTTCTTTTTTTAAACGAAAAAAAGGTTTTGTACTAAACACACTTCAAACTTTTTCCACTGCTTTTACAGACAAAGTAAGCAAATCTTTAAGTACAGTTAAAGTACAGTCTATATTGGTCAATTCTTTTCTTCCAACTTACTTTTTTTGAAAGAGATTTTCTCTATTTTATCATGGTAAAAACAACAGGCAGATATTTTAGTCATGAAGTCCGACTCCAAGCGTGTGTACTTGAACCATTACCCTTTTCCAGATGCAGTGATGCTATGCAGTTTGGGATTGTTTTATTTAACCTGGTTCCATTCTTTAACTCCTGCGGATTGGCTTCTTTTGGGTTTGCAGGACCAACATTCACTGCTACTGAAATGGTAAATAACTTGTTTCTACTACTCAAACCCCTAGAGGAGGCTAGTGGAATGAAGGCATAAACTTCTGAAGAATGGCAAGACCTGATTAGTCATTTATTCCAAATATTAGATCTGTTTCATTCTTTTCTAGTATACTAACCAGTCAACAAAAAATTCCAGGTAACCTTCATCTGGTTTCTCCAACTTCGGTGTCCCCATTTCAGCTTTTATGCCTACCAAGATATCAGTTTCTCCCTATTAAAACAAAACCACAGCACACAACTGGAATTATAATTACAGAACTACTTGTTTAATTTAAATGTCTATGGTAAGCTGTCATTTCTACCTTTCAGTTATTGGACCATTCTATCAGAGTGAACTTAAAACAACTTTTTTTTTAAGAATAAAAGGCTTTAGATGGACAATATTAAGTGTTAAGAAGTTTCATCAAATAATTACCATATATATTACCTTTCTCTAGGTTAAAAAGACTCTTAATATCCAAGACTACTTCTGTTATTTTGGTTCTGTAAACAGCTTTTTCTGCAGAACCTTCATAATGGTGCACAGTACATTTATCTTCTTCACAGTCAACATGTCAGAAGTAGTTTTGCTTCATTTTAAAGGAATAGGAATTTTTGCCGGCCCCCACCCCAGGAACTAGGCACAACAGCAACTTCAGTTTTCAAGATTAAATGATAGATTAGTTCAGACTGAAGGCTGTCCAGGCACTTTACAGTAAATCCAGCTCGAGCCAGCCTGAACTAATTATATATCCTGCCATTATTTCCATATCCCATAGTTTCAGTTACTGCTATACACATACATGTTATTACACACACAAACCTATCTACAAATAACATCAGATTAACTAGTTACATGAACAAGCAACTTCATCAGTAAGGTACCCAATCCCTAAGAAATTTACCTACCAGCTTTACTCTTGCAGATCCACTTGTGTTTGACACAACATCTGTTTCTACTTCTGCACATCTGTAGTCTTCACAGCCTCGACCATCTACACGAAGGTCTTCCTAAGTATGACAATCAATATATTGCACTTTAGGGAATCAGTAATGAAAAGTAAAAACAAAACAAAACAAACAAACAAACCCCATCACAAATTAAAAACTCTGTGACTTTAAACTTTCCTTCTCCTATACCAAATGCAGCAGTAAAGAGGTTATAAAAGCAACAGCTTGTAGTTTCACCATGGAATACAAAAGAACTAACTACACTTTTTCATTTATATCTCATTTATGTAAAGCTTGCATCAATCTGCAGGCAGACATGAATTGCACCAAGTCCCTCTAATTCCCAAAAGAAAGCTTCATATTTCAAAACTGTAAAGGTCTTGGCATTAAGTGGTACTTTACCTAACACAATCTAGTTCTTTCCTGGGATAAGCAAGTTCTCTACTTTTACATCAGTAATTAGGACCCCAGCAGACAAAAATAATACACCAGCCTTCCAAATGCTTTCATCCATTTTTATTCCACAAATGGGTATTACGCATCCTCTGATACTGTACAGCTTGTTCCCATAAAAACAGGTTGTTTTTTAGTAAATTTCAGTAAGCATACAGTTCTTTTATCTTTGGAGCTTCTCCTCAAACACCCTTCACTCTTCCTCCGTTGTCCACTCATGTTCCTTCACTAAGTTACAGGCTGAAACTCTATACAATGGCAATAACTTGAGGAAGAGCCAGGGAACAGCAAGGAAAGAGAAGCAAATGGGGACAGAAAGAGGATATTAAGCTCCTAGAGAGCATCCAAAGGAGGGCCTTGAGGGGAAGTCGTTTGAGGAGATGCTGAGGTCACTTGGTCTGTTCAGCCTGGAAGAAACTGAGGGGAGCCCTCATTGCAGTACAACTTCCTCATGAGAGGAAGAGGAGGGGCAGGCACTGATCTCTTCTCTGTGGTAACCAGTGACAGGACCCGAGAGAAAGGCCTGAAGTTGTATCAGGGGAGATTAGGTTCGACATCGGGAAAAGGTTTTTGACCCAGAGGGTGGCCGGACACTGGAACAGGCTCCCCAGGGAATAGGTCACAGCACCAAGCTTGACAGAGTCCAAGAAACATTTGGACAATGCTCTTGGGCACATGGTGTGATCCTTGGGCTGCCCTGTGCAGGGCTAGGAGGTGGACTTTGATGCTCCCTGTGGGCTCCTTCCAACTCAGCATATTGTGTGATTCTGTGAAAACAAATCCACGTCCCGCTCTCAGCCTGCTTCCCGTTCCGATGCTCGGTGTGCTGAGAAGTTCGCCACCAGACACAACGGTGGAGGGCTCCGTCCCTCCTTCCTCCCTCCTCCCCAGCCTAACTCGCTCCCTGCCGCCCGGCGCCCGCCCCCGGTACCTGGACGCCGTGCAAGATGTAAAGCTTCTCCGCCTCGCTCAGCACCACGGACGCCATTCCCGCCGCCTCCCGCCCGCACCTGCGCACTGCCTCGCTTCCTCCCTGCCTTCCTGCCTGCCTTCCATCCGCCCGCCGCGGGGAAGCTGCCGGGTACCCAGAGCTGGGGTCCCGCCCGCCCAGCCGGCACCGGCACCGGCACCCCGGCACCGGCACCGGCACCGGCACCTGCACCTCACAGCGAGGGCTCCCCTTGCCTGACGGCAAAGAGCGGCGTGCAGCCGGAAAGCCACAGAAGCCTTTCACGTGGAGTAGGCGCAGCGCTCTGGACGCGGTACCCACTGGGCACCCCGCATACCCGAAAACGCCCCGTCCAAGAAGCTGACCCTCGCGGTAAAACCAAAGCTCCCGCTTTCTGCCAAAAGCTCCTGCGGGAGGCTGTGGAAATATCCCGGTGCTCAGAAATGGATCGCGTAGTTACAGTCCTCTGCGCTTCCTCATTTTCCTAGCGGAGTTTTTAACCTCANGCACCTCACAGCGAGGGCTCCCCTTGCCTGACGGCAAAGAGCGGCGTGCAGCCGGAAAGCCACAGAAGCCTTTCACGTGGAGTAGGCGCAGCGCTCTGGACGCGGTACCCACTGGGCACCCCGCATACCCGAAAACGCCCCGTCCAAGAAGCTGACCCTCGCGGTAAAACCAAAGCTCCCGCTTTCTGCCAAAAGCTCCTGCGGGAGGCTGTGGAAATATCCCGGTGCTCAGAAATGGATCGCGTAGTTACAGTCCTCTGCGCTTCCTCATTTTCCTAGCGGAGTTTTTAACCTCAAAAAGGTCCAAGCGAAGTGTGGTGCGCGGGGAAGGCTGGTGCCGGAGCAGGGAAGAAACCAAATGCTTTCCTTAGGAGATTTTGTTGGTCCTGTGCCAAATATCGCTGGGAAAGTGGCGTGGGAAATGTGATTAAAAACTTGCACTGTATGTTAAAACAATAATTAAGCGTTGGGGGTTTTTTTGACAGCCTTAATTGAAAGTTTCATAACAGTCATTAATGTAAGTTTGCACACCTTTTTGCACAGCTCCTGTGTATAATTTCCAGAGTATTTTAAAAGATGCTATCTTGACTTCATGCTGATACTTGCTTAGCTAAAAATGATCCACAGCTCCCAAGGAGTACACAGCACACTGCCAGACTATATCCAGCTTTCCACAACTCCTTGTTCAATCAAATGTACAAAGCATTCCTGGCTGTGCCTACCTTGAGCAGGTGGCATGATGGAGCAATTCAAGAGCAATGGATGGTTTTGGAAGTTTTAGCTTGGTCTGGTCCCATTTGGCAGGCTGCTTATCAATTAGCAGTTGGGGCAGAGCTGATGCATTTCTGGGACTCTTCCCACAGCTTACCTGCATCTAAAAGGAGCCACATTTCTGCACACTGGGTTGTTGTGTGGGGATTGCTTACTGCTTCTTGGTGGGGAGAGCTAGCAGTGGAGCCCAGCAGAGCTGGGAGCTTAGGCAGCTTGTCCTCCCCACTCACCTTAGGGAGGTGAGCAGGGCCAGGTCTCCTTGCTGGCCCAGGGGAGTGCCAGACAAAGGCAGTGCCGATGCATGAAAGGGCCCTGGTTTGTATGTTGTCTCTAAAATAGCATCTGCCAGTGCTGCTGTCCAGCACAGACTGACCCCCTTTGTTTGACTTGCAGTGCTATACTTGTGTCCTCACACTGCACATTGTGAACCAAACAAGAAGAAGAAATCAGAAACTCCCTGAAAATGTGAGTGAATTCTTGATCTGTAACAGTGTTAATGCAGATGCAGCCTATGATTTCCACTGAGAGCACAGGGAGATGACATTCTGGCTCTCATCTTTGTTCCTGACTCTCATGGCGTAGCCCACAGCAGCCAACAGTTACAATTGCCAGGAAAGAGTGATGTGTTAATTTTTTCCCCACTTCTGTCATCCCAGCTTGTAGTCTACCTAATGTTAGTCAAATTCTTGCATAATCCAGAGGCTCAGCTAGCAAATCTTGTTCACATGCAAACAGCAGTTTTTCAAAGGTGGGAGGAGCCTGGGTTTGGCTCGTTTTTCCTCAGGGAGGGCAGAAGGCAATCTCTTGCCCTACAGAGCACTTCTGAGGGCATTGAAATTCCAGCACAAGTCAGTAGTGAAGCTTATAATCAAAAAAGGATGCCACTTGTTTCATGGGTTTGTTGGGGCTTATATGTTGGGGTTTTTTTTTAACAAAGGCAAAGCAATATATTTAACATCATTGTGGTAAATGAATGACATGTGTTGGCCCATGTTGTGGTTTGACACTGGCCAAACACCAAGCACCCATGAAAGCTGTTCACTGACCTCTTGCTCTCAGCTGGGCAGAGGAGAAGAAAAAAAAAATAACGAAGGGCTCATGAGTTGAGATGAGGACTGGGAGAAAACACTCTAAGGGCAAAACAGGTTCACATTTAAAGTATAAAGTAAATTTATTATTAACAGAGTCAGAGGAGGATAATGAGAAGTAAAATAAGCCTTTAAAACACCATTTTTCCCTCCCAGCCCCTCCCTCTTACCCACCGACAGCGCAGGGAGACAGGGCATGGGGTTTTTTATCAGACTGAGATTTTTTATCAAATTGAGATTTTTTTCTGTTTGTTGAGGGAGAGGAGTCTTTGCTGTGCCCTGGGGTCCCTCCCATGAGCATACTGTCTTTTCAAAACTGCTGTGGCGTGGGTCACTTGTCCATGAGGTGCAGTCCTCTAAGGATAGGCTGCTCTAGTTTGGAAAAAAGGGCCCTCTCTCTCCATTTGGGTCTCCCACTCAATCACAGTTTCTCCTGCATCCTCCTGCTCCAGCATGAGTACTTCTCTCATGGGCTGTGAGTGGATCTCTGCGTCCCCTGTGGACCTCAGGGNTGGGCTGTGAGTGGATCTCTGCATCCCCTGTGGACCTCAGGGGCTGCAGGGGGACAGCCTGCTTTACCACAGTCCCCACCACAGTCTTCAGAGGAATCTCAGCTCTGGTGCTTGGAGCTCCTCCTCCCCTTCTTTTTCCACTGACCTGGGTGCCACCATGTTGTTCTCCCTCACATGTCCTCACTTCTTCCTTTTCTCTGACTAGAAGAAAAACTGCTGCTTGTAGGTACCACTGCAAACAAGTTCCACCAACTGAAAGATTCTTGCAGAATCGTACAGCACTGAGAGGTTGATCTTGTCTAGGTTCTGTGTCGGGAAGTCGCTCGCCATGTTTTCACTACCAGCCAGGTGGCCCCACAGCCACCGAGCGGGCAGTGGCGGCCACC
>VZSE01000364.1:450478-463948 GCA_013398275.1 Promerops cafer
GGCCGCCCACGGGCCGTGCGGTGCTCCGCATCCCTCGGCGGGGCCCCCGGGCCAGGGCCGGGCAGCGGGTCGTGTCCCGCAGCGGCGTCCTCAGGACCTGTGGGCATCGGTCGGGAAACGGGAGGAGGGCTCCCGCTCTCCCCTCGCCGCCTTCCAGCGCTGGGCTTTAAATGCTGGGAAGCTGAGCACGTTAAATGATAGCGGGCTACATACGTGGTTTAGGTCTGCTCCGCGGCCTTTCGGAGCAGCGTTGAGTCCCCTCGGCAGGAAATTTGAAGTCGGAGCCTCCAGCGATTCCGTCGGGGTGCTGTGACCTGTCAGTGGATTGCAGTGGTCCTGTAATTTGCTGGTGCGTTGCAGCGATGGGACGTGCCCGCCAGCGGGCAGCTGGACAGCGAGTGGAGCTGACCCCGTCGCTTCCGAGGTGGCCCTGGTCACCAGGCGTGTGGCTGCGGCTGTCCGATGGCACCATCGGCCAGGTGCGCCCTCGGCATCGGGAGCAATCCGTCGGGAAACCATGGCGCTGTACTGTGGCGGGTTTAGTTGAAATGGATGGTGAGTTTTACGTGGCAGTAGCAAGTGATCCGGACTGGTTTGGAACGGCAGCTTCTAAGTGTTACTGGAGTAGTTCTGTAAGGTAAATTTTTAAGAAGAAGCAAGAGTTCATGATGGCTCATTAGTCTTCAAGAAAGCAATCAAGAAAACAGGCCTTTGGGAGGAGGGGGCAGCAGTCTGGTCCCTGATGGGCTCTCCACTCGGTGTGTACATTTAGGGTTGTGGGATGGACAGCAAAGTTCGTTTAGATCTCTTTCCTTTGATCCTGATTCAGAAAAGATAAACTGTGTTTTTCAGGATGAGAGAGAATGACAAGTGTGCCAGACTCCTGGCACAGCAAAGATGTGTGTGCAATGTCAGATCTGTAGGAAAGGAGCCCAAATTTGCATGGTTGTTCTGATACGGTGGAATCACAGAGAAGGGAGAGACTGGTGAGTTACGGTGAGTGACTGCATTGGGTGTCTTGTGGTGTACACAGCAAGGCATTAGTGGGGACCATGTTTTTCTTTGCTTAATGAAAGCAACAAATAAGTATTTTGTGTAGCGTTACAGGCATTTCAGTGATAAGAGTCATCATAAGGGGAGCCACGCCATTCTTACGTCTTTTAAAAATGCAGCCCCATGTGCAATAAAGATCTGCTCCTTCAAAGGCTATGACTCTGTCAGCGTAGCTCTTGGTGCTGCCTCACTGATGCAATAGTGTTTGTCACACCAGAGGGACCTGCTGCTGGTAGTAGGTTGTGTCTGACTGAATGTTCATTGAGATTTAGAAGGTGTGACCCAGAAACGCTTGTGTGTTTATAGGTTTATGACAGGGCAAATATCAGGTCTGCCTAAAACCCAAAATATTTGTTGTGACATTTAGGACCTATAGCAATAACATCTGTTGGGTATTTTCATTCTCTGCTTCCTTTTAATTTTCATTTTAAGTGGTGTAGTTACAGACAAGGATGTCTATTTCAGTTTGAAATTGCTTGTTTGGTTGTAGACAAAAGTACACAGATGTAATTTAATCCAAATAATGGGAGCAGGTTGCAAGAAGATGAATGCTTAATTCCTCACCAGATGCAGGTCTGCTGTGCACAAGTAGTTATGTGTTCTTTCTGGGCAGTTTCCTTTGTGTCAGAAAAGGGGAACTGCTGACAGTCTTCAGCAGTATGTGTGTATCCTGGGCAATGGTAGCTCATCTTTGGTGAATCTCTCTTTCTTACGTAATATGCATTTACTTTTCTCAATGGGTGGATTGCTGTGAACCCCCAGCAGAACAGGAGCTGGCAGTGTTGCATAGTCCATGCAGTTTAAACCTGTGTGTTGCATTATTTCAGGAAGACTTGCTCATGGAGCCAGTTCTACTGTGCAGACATTTCCCATACAGGTGTAACAGGGCACCTCTCCTGTAAAGGAGACTGGATGGGCACCCACAGTGGTGTCAGTCTGAAAATGGACTGGCTGTAGCTCAGCCAGTCTCTGCAGATGTTAGTTGGCCGAGCTTATGCTTTTCTCTGATCCCTCTGCAGTGTAGACATGACCTTTTTCTTAGGGTGTTATTCAGAAATAAAATTTTTCTGCCTTCCTGGCAGAAGACAGCAGATAATGTAAAATATGACACGACAGAATAGCTTGTTGTCAGTTTTTATTGCCCCCGTCCTGTGCTTAGCTGGTTGAAGCAAACTAAATGTGACCGATTGTACCTGGAACATCGTATTTAACCTGTGCATGTAACTGATCTGAAGCTTTGGGTTGTGTTCAAGAAAACGAGAAGTTAAAGCTTTCCTAATTGAAGCTGTGTGTTTCCTGGGTTGTGCAGGCAATAAGGAAAGAAGATAGCCCTTGCCTGGAGCTGCAGTGCAGCAAGTCTGCCAGTAACACTTCACACATTGTCCTTTTGAGAGGGAGTCCAAAAACGCGAGCCAGCTTGTCTGTAGGGTGTGAGTGCCAAAGACCTCCCCATATGGCAAAAGTTCCCTGCTAGAGAGGTGCAAGGTGTTGGAGGCAAGGTGCAGCTAGGTGCTGGCTCACTGCACGGGAGCGCTGGCGTGTTAACTCCTGTCACCTGCTTCTGGCTGTGCCCCCAGCTTGGGGGCTGCTTGGGAGTGCTTCTGGAGACCGGAGCGAGAGATTTGTCTAGGCTTATAGCCCCATGCCTCTTTGCACCACCAGGTTACAGGGTGACCATAGAGAACCTGTGCTGTTACAGGTGACGAGGTAGGAGTGCAAGAGGAGGGGGAAAAAAGAAAGAGAGGATAGGCATGGGAAGGTAAGGAAATCAGAGGGAAGGGTACAGCAGCAGAGTTCAGCTAGAAAAATGTTGGGAAACGCTATTCCAGGAGCAAGTAAAACAGCAAGTAAAAAAGGACAGCGAAGACTCACTGTTAAGATCCTTTGACAACAGAGGAATGTTGAATGAGAGGAAATGCAAGGTCTTTGTTGATGTTTCTGCTCCTGGGCTGATGGTGGATGGTGTGTTTGTCATGTTCGGCTGTGAGTTTTGCAATAATGCAGAACTGACAGGGATGACCAATCTTAAATGTGGTGCAGCATGCAGACGTTAAAACAAGTGGGCTAAAGCTGAAACAGTGTGAGTGAGTAAAGGTAAAGTACTATGGTATTAAAAAAAAAAGGTAAAAAAAGACATATACAGGCTTAGTGGGAAAGCAGTAGTACCATACCATAGATACAGAGAGGGCTGTAGCAGGTGATAAAGGTAGTAATGTGATATGCATCTTCTTTGCAGTGGCCACTTGAATTACTGATGTCCAATATAACACAGAATAGATAAGAAGATATCATATATGGTAGCTGGTCTTGTCTTGAACTCTGTGTATTTAAAAAGATAGGAAAAAGAAGGTTTACACACAGAAACTGTATTTTTTATGCTAGCAGGGATCCCTTCTGCTTGCCAGTGCTAAAGTGAGCAAAACAAGAAATGCTTAGTTTGCCAATTCAGATGTTCTTTGCTGCGTTTCAAAAGCTTTAACCTACAGCAACTTTGAACCTGCAGGTTTTTCCAGTTCTCTGAAGTAGCAGCATACATTTCTTCTAGTTGTGATTTTAACTTTGCAGGGTAGAGGTGATAATTTTTTGGTCCTTGTGTTGTTAATGTGCTATTTTAATGTATGCCCTGTGTAATTTGTGAAGTTGGCTTAGGGGTCCACTTAGGTGTAGTATGTAGATTTAAAATTGAAATGCCTTACAGCCTTCTTACCTATATCTTTACCTACCCCTATGTGGTAAGACAGAATAAGAAACCAGAGGCAGGGGAATAAAATAAGAGAGTGAGTGACTTGTTCATGCTTGTGAAGAGGGGGCTGTAGAAAAAGCAGCAGAGAGCCAAATCCTGGGATAGACCATCTTGAGTGAAAATGTATGTCTGATAGTTAAAGTGCTCTTTCTACCTTGAAAGATAGTATTTAGAATATTTTTTTTAGACTAGAGGGGTTCTGCCAGGTTCTTATTATGATTAAAACTTTAAAGCTGCAGCTCTTTCCTGCTCTGTGAAACATATTCCTTATGCCGTGAAAGTTGTGTGTTTTATTAAATTGAAACTAAAAATAATATCAGTTTTATAGATAAACCTTCCCCCTTAATTTTTTGTCTTTCTTAAAAAACCCCAAAAGATAAAGCACAAATTGAGAATTTACAATCCCCTAATCCAGTGGCTTGCTGTTTTAAGTCCTGAGTCAGCATGTAAATTGCAAAGCTGTCTAGAAGACCAGGACAGCTTCTCCTGTTTTGTCTCTCATAAGGCTGTGCATTCTGGATAACTGCAATGCTGTGGGAAAGCATGACATCCCCATCTGTTGTTTTGTGTTTCCTGCTGCAGTCTCTCCTGAAAGATTGCTCTTTCCTTCCAGTGCTTAACTTTACATAGGTGGCAATGTAACAAAGATGGTATGTTCAGGATTAATATTCTCTTTTGACATAGGTTAGGTAGCTTGTGTGTGTTTGGTCTATTGGGAAACTGTGAGATTGAAGTGACAGAATTTTTCTGTTCCCCTTGCAGCTCTGATAGTTAAAAGTTTATTAGTTATTTTCTAATGGTTTTCATTATGTAATGACAGTTTCATAAAGTACCTTCTATCTCTGATGAAAGATTTATTAAGATCACTAACTTTGTGATCAGACCGAGTCAGATCCAAGTCTGACCTCAGTCTTGGTGCCCTTGTGATTTGTGCCCTGTTTCTACATGTTGCCCCAATTTTGTCACTCATCCATAGTGGTCCAGTGTTTTTGTACCTTGGACAGTAACTACATTGTCTTTGCTCTCCTTTGCTCAGGCTAGCAGCTGACAGCCCTTTTGGTGGGGGTGCAGTCACCAGATAACTCAGACTCTTAGGTCACTCTTTATGGCATTATAATTTATTTATACAATACATATCCATTAGTTATACAGAAATGATACAGATGTTAACCAGGAAGCTGTTTCCATCTGCCCTGAGAGACTGCATACCCACAAGCATGAGGATAGGGAAACCCCTGTATTTGTAATTCAGGATGGCCTTATTTTCCTTTCAGTTCTACTAATGGAATTCCTCTGGCACTGTTGAAGTTGGTTCTTGTCTACACTGATGTAAATTAGAGGAGGACTGAGGGGTTTGGGCCTTATGTGGCTGCATTTCTTTTGAGGCTGTCACTCTCAGTCTGATCGAAGCCCTCAGGATGGAGTTTCTAAATATGACAGACATCTTTGAGGTCATTTCCCCCTCCCCTTTCTCTCCTTAGGCAGAAGTTCTCTCTGTGTATTTGCACTCCTATTCAAATGTGTTCTTCAGGAAGCCATGACTTTAGTTAAATCTTACCCTCTAATAAGATGCTTCTAATAAACATAATGAAAGTATGATTTTAGTGTGAGCCATTTTTACTAAGGTCTTGTTCATGTGTGACCTCTTTGAAGTAAGAAATACATTAAAAATAGAAAATAACATCAAAATAGTTGATGTTCTAAACCGTTTTGTAAACAATTCCTATAAAGCATTGTAGTGCAGCTGCTTACTCCCTTCATGTCTAGAACAATCTTATGAATTGGTTGCCATCTGGTTTTACGTGCTCTCTGTTCCCCTTTCCAAAGGAGATAATCCAAGCCTGTGCTTTTACCCTCAGGAAACACAAATTTATTTTAAACCTTGTAATTTTTTAAAGATTTCTTTATGCCATTTTTCTTCTGTATGGGAACTGAAAGTGTTGAAATTGCCTAACTTCAGGAGCCAAAGGATTCAGGAGAATCTTGAGATGTTTGTGAGCCTTTTGCTAAAAGCAGATGCATAGGTGGTAATGTAGTATTTAGGCTGTAACTATACTCCTTAATGTAGCCTGAATTTCCAGGAGAAAAATGAAAAAGTATCTGTGGTAGGCACAACCCTGTTCCCTGCTCCTGGAGTGGCTGGAGGAGGGCTGGCAGCGCCGACTTTGCGCTGTGATAATTTGATCTGAGTCATCGGGTGTCCTGTAAGCACAGCGTTAACTTCCGTGCCTGCTTCTTCCCTGTTGCCTTGGCCATTATAACCCAAGATTAGGTTTTTACCCCTTTGGGTTTTTAGCCCGAACTGGGGTGGAGTTTGTTTTGTTTATTGATTGTTTGGTTTTTTTAACCATGTGTGGAGTCCTGAAAGTATTCCAATGGAAGTACAGCTCTCTGTAGCAAATTTGAGCCTGCTAATAATAGGTTTGCTTTTTTTAGCTGCCTTTCACAAACCTGTTAGAAATGTCCCATTGACCCTCCAGGGTTTTGTAAACCAGGGGTTGGAAACTACCATGCCAATGGGTATCTGGATGAATCTGCAGGAGACTGCCAAAAATTCTCAGCATAGCTGGCCTGTTTTGTTGTACTCCTGCAGATCAAATAAAGCTTTTTAGGCCTTGCAGGAGCCATTAGGAAAATACACGTAAATACTGATATTTTCTAATTATCTCTGCTTTGGCAAGTTTTCACAAGCTTGTTAGATTTTGCTGCATGGAAGTGTGGCAGGAGAAGCATAGGTAAAAACCCTTTTAGTTAAAAACTCACCTTCTCTTATGTCTCTTGCAAAGGAAGATTAAATATGCAGTGTTTTAATCTATGCAGTTTTATGTACAGAAAAAATGAAAATACTTAAAAATGAATTCTCCTGCATTTTCTGTCTATCTGTCTGGAGCTGGCTGATTTTGTTTAAAAGAACATCTGTCCTGTGGATCTAGATTGCCTGCCTTAGCTGTCGTGAATATAGTATGGCTAGTTATGTGTGTCTGCTTCCTTTTGATGATAAAAATATAACTTTAGTGTTATTTGTCAGCTCTCAAGGTACTCTGTGTGTCATAAAAGCTGTTTGGAAGTATTTCTTTAAAGTAAATAAAAAACCAAACTGAAAACCTAAAAAAAGGTTCATGATCTGCCCTGATCTCCTTTCTTTTTGTTCTTTTTTTTCCCCAGTATTATTTTCATGTAGTTGGCAGAACTTGAAATTCACCTAGTTCAAATGACAGAATGAAAATGTAACCTCTTCCCAAAGTTCAGTGTTAATGGACTTGTAATAGAGGAAATGGTTGCAATGTACACAGTAATGCTGTGGTTCTACCCATGTGCTTGACTTCACTAACATGAATAATTATGTGAAAATCAGCAGGTTCACGATGATGGTGGTTTTAAGCTTGCTGTAAGTTTTACATCAGAACCTCAGGTAGCTTTCAGGTACTTATTGTGTGAAGGCCCACATCATTTATTTGTTAATTCTTAGCACATTCTTTGGCCGTCACAGGCCATTAAAAACCAGATTTTTTTGACATGGCTTATGGCAGGTAAAAAGTTTATATAGGGGGTAATAGCATATTTTAAGTGTTCATTGTGGCAGGAAGTGGATTTTCATTTGTTTTGTTTACATTTCTCACTTATGTATTACATGTTTTTTGATTGTTCCCGTATTGCTAAATGCCTTCCAGATTAAAAAGAAAGTAAAGGTCTTTGCTCTGTCATGTCATTAAGCTGAATTGATGTGTGTGTTGTCATTGTATCTCACACTTACCTAGTGGCCTCTCTTGTAGCCTGACACCAAGATTAAGTCCTTAAGCCCTTTGCCTACATTGTTTACATTTCGTTTGCTCCAGAGCAGGAGGAGCTGACATATTCCATCTGTATTATAAATTAAGTTCATATGTAGCATGATTGAAGGGCACACCAGTTAGGGCAAGTTACTGCTTCCACTGTGCTACAGCCATTTTTTTTGGTTGTTGCATTATTTATCTGAAAATACCAAACTGGACAACATAAACCAAAACAGATGTTTGTGTGTATAAGAACAAGGAATTAGAAAACCTCACTAACTGGGTTATGTAGGAGAGAAGCTGAGACTCTAAGCTCCTATAGCTTGCCTCTTAAGATAATGAGCACTAAAACACATATGTATTTCTCAAACAATGTATGGTGTTTATGTACTGATTTATTTTGTTGCCTAATGAGGGCTCTAAAGCAAGCATTAAATGACAGAGTACATTAAATAACAAAATTGTCCTCCAGCCATAATCAGGGGGCTGTGCTCTGTCCTCTTAACTCACTGCAGAAATGAGTCTCCAGACTTTCAGACTGAGGGGGCCTTAAGGCTCCTTCCAGTTTCTCTTTAGACACTTACACAGCAATAGATTTTTCTTATTTCTTTCCCCAGTTTAGCTCAGTAATATTTCTGAGAGAGTGCTGTAGAACTTTTATTGGAGTGAAACCACTTCTTGCACTTGCAAGAGAGATTAGTTTTTATTTCACTGCTGAAGTGTGCTGTTCAGGACTAAACCCACAGCTTAATCACTGTGTATTTGTTCAGCTTTCAGTCAGGCTTTGCTAATACTGACCTTAAGGTGACTTGTCAAACTGATTCCTTTGTTAAATAGGGGTTTGCTTTTCCTGTGACTGTTTGATTCCTTTTCTTTGATTCCTTTACAAAATCTTAGGGGATAAAAAGGCTCAGAGTCTAGGCAAAAAGTCCTGAGAGTCTGTGTTCAGGACTGTCCCAGCTTGTTACAGCACCTGATCTGTCAAGTGTAAACTTTCGATTGAAAATTGAACACCTAAATTACAGTTTTCTTTCTTACTTTTTAATGTAATATTATGTTCTTGTCAACTAAACACTTTTGTCAGGTGTGAGTCTTTAATTATGTCAGTTTTATTTTGAGCTGACAAACAAGCATAGCTATTTTAATAAGATTATTAAACAACACAATGAAGGTTAACCAGTTTCCTTGAGAGAGTGGAAGAATTAAGTCTTAGAAATACTTGTTAAGTCTGTGTGAATGTATGAATACGTAATTGTCCTTACAGAAATTGTGAAAAATGGGAGAAAAGGTGTGCATGTACTAGTAGGTATAGATTTATCTGAACTTAGACTGCCAGATTGTTTGGGTAATCACTATTTATGAAAATTACATAGCTTGTCTTCCTAAATATCAGGAATCATGAGGCTAAATTATAGCTGTGGTTAAAATACAGAGTAATTACAATGTGTTATGTGAATTTTGTGAATGAGGAGTGGGTTTTTTGTTGTGGGCTTTTTTCTTGCCAAAGTAAATGACATCCTCACAAGGAATTTTCATCTTGATATTTCTGTTCTGTGTGATGTGTGTATAAATACAAGACGGATATGCTTTAACATTAATCCACGTGACTTTTTTCAGATTCATACACCGTCTTAAACTCGCTTGGCAGCTCAAAGTGGATGATAAATGCTCAAAGTGGAAAGATAAGAAAATACCTAGTTCTCCTAGTTTATTTACACCAGTTGCATTAGAAAACAAATAGTGTAAATCGTCTAGGTCATCTGCTTCTGTGCACCTAGGAAGTTTGTGCTCCTGGCTTTTGCTTCTCACTGTGGCCACAGCAGGTCCAGGTCCACAGCAGGACCTCTCTTCATGTCACTTGCACTCAGGTGCACAAAGCTTATAACTTCTGTGCTTGGATGTAATTAATCATCCTGCTCATTAATAACCTTATTCTTTGGACGTGAAAGAATAATTGTCCTCTTATGAATTTGGTCTTCTTAAAATAACAACTGAAAAATAAACTATCATCTCCTTCCCTGTTGAGATAGGAGCAGCAACATCTCCATTTAGGTTGCTGTTAGGCGGAGTAGAGCTTTCTTCTTTTACTTGGCAGAACTTAGCCATAAAATTTGGAGAAAAGCTTGAAGTCCTAGGGATTTCTGCAATTCTCACACTATGTCTTCTGTAAAATATATCCATTTTTAAACAATTAATGACAAAAGTAGCTTTAGGGTGAACTTTTTTGGCTGAAAACATAATTAGTGGTGAAAATTTTCTCTGAATTTAAATGGCATAATGAACACTCTTTTTTGCAAAGCCATGAGCGTAAGCCTTACATTTTGAAATAGCAGGAGGCTGATACCTTCCATTCAGGGATATGCAATTTAGTATATTTGGTAGTAGAATTATTGTAGCCATTTTTGTAGAAGGTGGGTCTTGAGAGGGTGTAGTGTTCAGAGCACTGAGCAAATACTCTGAGTAGAAGAGTCTTTGGAAGAGGTTGCTGGGTGTGTAAAGAGCTGCTTTCGAAGCGTAGTGTTCCAGGTGTGCTCCAACATGGAGTGGTGGATGGATTGAGGGCAGATGGATTGATCCCGTGCCAAAGACTTAGGAGCACCTTCTCTGTTTTCTCTAATGCCTACATTTGGTGGGAGTTACATTGAAACACAAGCATGGGGCATACCTGGAGCATTACTGTTCCTGGTTCCAAGATGGCTCTTACTGTGTGGATAGACAAGGTGTCTGCAGAGCTGGAAAGGAGAGGACAGCGTCAGTGTTGGTGCTCTTTCTAGAGTGGAGTGGAGTTGGCTGGAAAATGGGAAGCGAAACAAATGCCAGTGAGGGATGGAGCAAAGGTGGTGGGAGAGGCATGGCAAAGCAGAAGACTTCCAAGGCATGTAAGGCCAGAGGAGGAGGTGAGAGTGGGAGACAGCTGTGGTTGGGAAATTACGTCCTCCAGCCAAGACAAGAAGTTCCTGTCAAGATCTTTTCTGGGTTGCTTCTTAATCAGTAAATCTAACTTTACAGCTGTTTGTTTTTGTACTTTTACCCCAAAGCTGGGAGTCAGTGGGTAAGGAGAAGGGAATCCTCTTCCACTTGCTAAGTTTCCCAGTATGTGTAGGAAAGACCCTTCCCTTCCCCAAATCTGAAGCAGCAAAAAGGAACCCTTCCAGCTGTGCCAGGACTTTCTCTTTTCCACTCACATGACAGTGCCGAGTTCTTGCTTCAGTTCCTGTTGGCTCCTACCTGATGACTTTTTCTTCATTAAAACACTTGTTGCCATTCTACTTAGGGAGGTGGAGGTGGCACACAGGTAGACCTAGTATGTAATTAAGCACTTCTTAAAAGCACTTAGAGTCTTCTGAGTAAGGAGTGTTCCGATAAGCACAAGAGTGTGGTTTCCCAATCCATTATTTTGTGTTTGATTTATTTACCTTTTTTTGCTTTTTCATTTCGCTTTCTGCAATTTTCCCATGTGATGACCTTGCCATTATGTGAACAGAGGTTTGGATGTCTGGCAGAGCAGTGAGCACTGTTTCTGACTCTCTTTCAGATGCAAGTATGGACATAATAGCCTATGATGATTACTCCAGTCCACCGCTTCAGAGATATTGAAAGGACACCTGAATACCTCCAGCCAGAAAAGTGTGTTCCACCTCCTAGCCGCGCTTCCCTGGGAACAATGTGGTTTATTCGAGATGGCTGTGGTATTGCATGTGCTGTCGTTACCTGGATGCTGGTGTTCTATGCCGACTTTGTAGTCCTTCTTGTCATGCTAGTTCCATCGAGAGATTATGTTTATAGTGTCATCAATGGCACACTGTTCAACACCTTGGCTTTCCTCGCTTTGGCTTCACATTTTCGTGCTATGCTGACAGATCCAGTAAGTATACACCTCTCTCTGTGCGTCTCGGAAAGAAACAGGCGGTGTTTTTCTTGTCTGCTAGATGTTGGGTAACTCAGTTGCCGAGTGAGTGGCAGATTTAAATAACTTTTGTATGTCAGCCTGCTGAGTGAGGCTGCTGATGTGGTATGCTAATTTTTCGTCCCACTCAAGTCAGATGCAAAGTCAAGGACCCAGCGTTAGATTCCTGCTGTGTGAGCAGCTCCTCTTTCTGCACTGGGAAGGAGAGTGTTTCTCTCTAATGCTGTTTTCTTCCCAATGGCAGATCTTGTGTTTGTGGCTTGTTGTGTCTTGACAAACAGGAAAGCTGGAAAAGCTGGTTTTGGTTGTCTGCCTTGGCAAGTATTGCTTCAGCAGAACAGAGCAGAATATGTGTTGTTTTGAAAAGCTGTATAACCATCTCTCATTCTACTGATTTTGTTGAGTGTATTGGACAATGCTGAAATAAATACGGTCTGAGCATGCTACGAGATGGCAGTTCTTAGGCAAGTTGGGAAGTATCAGAGTTGTGAGATCCCCTTGAATGTATCCTTAGGACATTGCTTTGAGAGATCAGATCTGCTGCTTTCTCATCTTTCAGTTTGTGACAAGATAAGGTTTAGCACCATAATGCTAATTCTGAATGGCCTGTGATGGTTTATTTTGCTTAATAACCTCTGGACAGTAGACTCAGTTCAAAACCCAATCTCCACTAGTCAGTGAAAGGAAAGACAAGCTTAAACTTCTCCTGTCTCCTTCCTCACAAATGTTCTTGTTGCTGTTGGGTGTGGTGGTGTGCCTCTGATACTCTGTCCCTTGCAAATGTGATTTCCCCCTTGAAGCCTTGTTAGGTGCCATTAAGACTGCAGTATAATCTTTATTTCTTAGATTCCAGCTCTTCCAGAAGCCACAGCACTGCAGAAATGGCTTGATTTGGGGTAATCTCACAATTTATGGTAAAGACTGTTGAATTGCATGCTACTGCTGCTGGGCAGAAGTGTAAGCAGTGGTTTAGCCTCTGAAACTTCTCATCACTGGGCTTGTGAATAGAGGGTTGCAGCAGTTTGTTAGATAGTTTGTATCCTAAGGGTGGTTGTTAATTATTGTGTGTTGTGTGATTTTTATGCTTAGGGACCTTCATGTCGCTGGAATTATTTTGCAGAGTTAGCAGCTGCTCTTGTGAAACAAAAGCTGTGTTTTCAAACGGACTAGGCAAGCAGTGTTGGAGAAGCAGATACTATTTCCATTGAGAGTAATTGGGAAAAGATATGTTAATTCCTAGTGTGAGGTGGGATTTATGTATGTGGATGGAGAGCCAGTGAGATTTTGTTTTATTTTTTTAATGAGGAATTCAACTAAATAAAATGCAGGAGGGATGATACAGAGAAGGGATGCACTAACATCTGGCAGACAGTGAGTCTGGGATTAAGGAAGCTTCCAGGACATGGGGAACCAGGGGCATATAAAGGATCAGAATGAAACAGAAAGCACTGATGAAGCAAACAAGCATAATTCTTAGTATTAATGAATGAACAACTCAGTTCTTCACAATTGATAGTGTGTGTCCTGCATTTCAGGAACTGCTTCCAATGGATCCTTGCTAAAAACATTCCTACAGTTTTGAGCTTTGCTGCATACTGAAGAAAGAGAACATGAGTTGTAGCATTTTGTGGAAATTGGTTTTGGTAATTTTTAAATTTGTCAGGCCTGTTGGGAGTTTTTGTGAGAAACCCCCCCCAAAGACTGCTTAAAAAAGCTTCATACTACTGGTTTAATGTGCAGTTCTCTCACTCGTGTATCATTCCTGTTTATTGCTGTTAGGAGGTTGTATAGATGTATTAAAAGGAGACTGTTCCATCAGAAATCTATTGAAATACTGCATCTCTGTTTTTATTTCAATAAAAAGAGCCTTAAATTCACAGAAGTAAATTGTGCCAATGTACCAGCAGTGATTTCATACACCACGTTTCATGTCTTTTTTTTTTTTTTTTTTTTTTTTTTTTTTTTTCTGGGGGGTTTTTTTTTTTTTTTTTTTT
>VZSE01000364.1:464628-486174 GCA_013398275.1 Promerops cafer
TCCTGTTGTTCTTAGCAGCCATAATGTCCACAAGTTAATCTCCTGGTTTGTTTTTTTTTTCCCTGCAGGGTGCTGTACCCAAAGGTAATGCCACAAAAGAGTTCATCGAGAGTTTACAGCTAAAGCCAGGACAGGTGGTTTACAAGTGCCCAAAGTGTTGTAGCATCAAACCCGACAGAGCACATCACTGCAGGTAAAGTCTTCTCTGAGGATGGTTGTTTCATCAAGACCTCAAGAATTATTCACCAGTGTGCCTTGTTATTGGAGTCTGAGGCTGGAGTGGGTCAGTTGAAGGATTGGCATACAAATTCTGTTGCCAGTAGTAGTAGACACATTTAAGCTTCTCAGAAGAAATCTCATACCTTTTCTGACAGATTTTCATATATAGAAGGCCGGGGCTACTTCGTGCAAAGTGAGAAACACTTAAAATTTTCAAGTGCTGCCTTGGTTCCAGACTTATAATTGACATTCCATAAATTTTCATGTAAACATGACTTGAAAAGAGACATTCTATTCCAAAATGCATAGAAATCCACAAAACATCTCCCAGAGGGTCAGTGTCTTTTCCATTTTTGTTTTGATTCACAAACCCATTTGTCTGTCTATTCTATTTAGAAGTGATATTTAAGTTAAAACTGAAGTGCAGGTAACTGTATATATTTTTTAAGAGTTCAGACTTCCACATTTTCATTGAGTACTGTGACTTTGTTTTGTGCTGTGTGATAGATCAGTATGCCTACTGATCTGTCATGTCCTTTCTTTTTCTGGTAGGATAAACTTCCTGGAAGAGAGTAACTGGTAGTGAGCTTTTTAGTACTAAAGGCAGTGAGCAAAAAAATAACTACTTCCTAAAATTCTCTTCTGCTTTTAAAGCAAGCGAACCTGCTTTCCAGTAAGTAGTTAATAAGTTTGCACTGGTGTCACTTCCTTACCTACTCAAAACCCAATACATACAGAGAGAGCTTGTACCTGGGCTAGTGCTGATTCTTGCAGTGGTCTTGTGGGGAGGGAAATGGTAATGAGCTGAGCAAACTTGTCCTGCTGTTTGCTTTTTCCATATTTGTTTTCAGAGCTTCAGTTTGCAAATTTTTTTGGTTTTTTTGTTTTTTTATTTTATTTTTATTTTAATGAAAAGTAGGAGTCAGTTATTCAGCAGGAGCAATGTGATCATGCCTATCACTTATTAATGTTACTGTGAAATCCCCTCTGACAGCTTTTCAATTATGAATGAAACTTCACATCTAAAATGCTGTCTTGATGATGACTCACAGGGTAGGTAAATTAAAGACTCTGGCTAAACACAAAACCTTGTCACCATGGTCCTTTCTTCTGTCATTTAAGATAAGTTTTTAGACATTAAGATTTGGGAATGTGATCCACTGAGCACTGATGCTGTTGAGAATCTTCAGTCAAACATATTTTTTGTGGCCTAGGGAGATTTATTAGACTTTAACACACCAAGGTTGAACATATGCATCAGCAGGAGATACTGCTAGCTGTATGCCAGAGGGACCAGGGTATTTTTGATGAATGTGCTATTTAGTGAGTCCCCTGTGCCCACTAAACTAGTCCTGCTAGCATTTGGAAGCTGGGGTGGTTGAATGGGGGAAAGTGTCTGAGTATGGGCAATCCCTGCTCCCTGTAGTGTTTAGGTGTGGTTTCTGTGTTTCCTTTTCTACCAGCTAGCTTCCTGTTTAGCCTGTCATCCAGCTGTTTTTGGTATGTGTACATGGAATAAAACCCCTCCCAGCCTCCTCTCTTATCTCTGTCACATCTGTGGCTTGGCTGCTTCGGGTTGTCCCTCTGGGGAAGTAGGAGCACTTGGAGGGTTGCTTGGATACTCACCTCTCCCAGAGCCCAAGGGAAGTGTGTGCACACCTGCACACAGGGAGGCATCCTCCTTCACCATCTTCCTCACCTTACCCCTTCCTTTTTTTTTTAATCACAATGAGAGATGCTTGTCTTACAAAGTACATTACCTGGCAGAGAAATTGCTTTTACTGTGCCTGCTGATTTTAGACCCCATGTAGCTCTAAATAATTTTAAGCTACTTGTTCTGGCAAAACGAGGCTTTTCTTGTTTCCCATTGCATGTGGGGCTGACAGGTAATAGGGCACCCAGGTTTGCCTGAGGAGAAGGAGCTCCTGATCTGGCCCCATGCCCAGAAGCTGGGGCCTGCCTGCCTGGACGTTCATTTAGGATCAGGCCTGTAGCAACTCATTTGTTTTTCAGGCATAACACATATCCTTGGGGATTATCCCCTCCCACCAATTAAAGTGAGTGAAAGGCTGTTCTGACAGAGAGGTTTTCTATTATTTATTCATACATGCTGGTAAGAACATGTTTATGTTTTCATTTGAGTTTCCCTTAAGTGTTTGGGTGTCGAAGTTTATTATTTATATTAAGGTCAAAATGCTTTTCATTTTAAGAAGAAAAATAAAATTAGCAGAGCACGCAGTCCTTTCTGTTTCACTGCTGCCAGAATTGTTCTGGAATGGCTGTTTCCTTTCGGGGTCTATTGTTTGTTTGCTTTGGGGTTTTGTGTTTTTTTTCATATTTGATTTCTGTGCTTGTTTGTACAATGTGGTATCAGGAGACTGACTGCCTTTCGTCTCCTATCATATGAGAAAGCAGCAGAGAAAAATACTTCCTTTATTATGTGAGTTGAAGCAGTTACTGACTAAGCAAGAGAATAATCTTCAGACAAAGTAATAATGTTTTAATTATTTGACTTCCACCCACAATTTGCACGCTGGCAAGAATTTGAATTTTGATTTTATTAGTCTGGTTTTGTGAAGTGCTTTAACATCTAATTTTACCTTGAATGTATATTGTGGTACCATCTTCCTGACTGACTGCCACAGCTATTTTCTGCTAGTATGTGGCTTACCTTGATGTCAAGAATCTTTTCTAATGCTTTATTTCATTTTCTTTTTTTGCAAGTTCCGGCTACCAGCAAATGTTGGCAAATAAACCTTAGTCTGTTGTTAGCAACTCTGAAAACTATTTTTATTCATTACTACCTTTTATATCTTTGCGATTTTTGTTTGGTTTTAATCTGTGGACATTTTTACAGGCCAAATAGATTGAAACTAAACAAAATCATAGATTTTTTTCCATCTGCCCGAATGTATTGTTCAAACCATATTTTGGAAAGAACCACTGGTATGTGGTATTAATTTTTGAAATGATGGTTTGGTATTGTATGGTTCATTTTGAACAAGCTTAGTCAAGTAAGCAAACCACAAATATAAATATGGTGGCAAGTAAATTCTTTTATGTTCAGATTTCACCTCTGATTCTTTTCCTGAATTTCTTTGTCCCACAAACCCCTGTAAAATCTTGTGTTCCTGGAATGAAAAGTGCTGTTAATGAAGACCTGTGTTCTTTCAGTGTTTGCAAGAGGTGCATTCGGAAAATGGACCATCACTGCCCGTGGGTCAATAACTGTGTAGGAGAGAATAACCAGAAGTACTTTGTACTGTTTACAGTAAGTATTTTGCAGCTGATGCTTGAGGTTGTCCAGTGGGAAGTGCTGAAATGCAGTGCATAGTCTGTGAAGCAGCTCCCAGGGCTGGTGTTCTCTTCCTTCAGGTTTTGGAAGAACTTTATGGGGACCTGCTGCAGGCTTCTGTTTCACTAATTAGGGAACACCCCTTCGCCTCCCACCCCCCCAAATCCATCCACAGCAATGGGAAAAGGCATCACAGGAAGCATTTGTCAGGGGTTTTTGAGGTTTGTATTGATGGTTGTTCAGCATCTATTTTGTAATGCGAGTAGTGTATTGTGGTGCTGAGCTCTTGGAGAGAGGAGCCATCCTTTTGCATCAAACAGTGGCTGGTAGTGTCCCAGGCCATATGTAGGGTTCCTAAACATTATAGTTGTACGAGTATCTGCGTGGGATCATGTAATAAGAGCTGTTGCCACGTCTCAAAGAAGGAGTGGGAAGTCTGCATCCCCTTGGATAAGAATTATCCACCTTTAAATTGCAAGTGGTTTATTTTTGTACTTGGAAACCAGGGAGGTGCTTGACTTTTTGTACTATATCTGTAGCATCGTGAGTGAGAAAACAGGAGTGCAGACTTGAACAGTGGATATTTCTGGAAGGTTTGAAATGTGTTCCATCGAAGTGAGCTGCAAATATCCTGTGGGAGTAGTGTGAACATTACAAGGCTGAGTTTCAGTGATGCTCTGTTTTATTAATAAAGCTTCTGAGACATCTGTAGGTTTGAGGAAGTATGTTCTCATATTACCAAGCAGAAAGGAGGAGATTTTCAGTTAACTGACAGGCTTAGTGTTCTATGGTGTGGTTTGCAAGGATGTAGATTACAGAACAAAATTAATCCCATTTCTTTCCTCTGAGCAAGCGGGTTTTTTTTTTTTTTTACCTGCAGAAGCGAGCTAGGTGGTCTAGCTCCTCTCCAAAGGATTTCAGTTACTCTTAAAACTTGATATCCACTTTCAAGCAGACTGTATTTAAGACTTAATTTGGTTGAGAGAAACAAAGTAAGGGTTACTGGTTTTGTTCTTGGATATTCTTTTTGACACGAGGTAGTGAAAGAACAGCAACATGCTCAACTTGCAAGGAAAACCAGAATGCTCCCCTATGGCCTTTTACTGCTTCCAGAGGTGTTTCTTGTTACCACTTCTTCTTGTTAAACTTCTACTATCTGCCTTTCTTTGTCAGAGTTTGTAGGTTCAGAAGAGTAATTTTTTTAGCCCTGTCTTAGTAAATTGTAATCTATGTGTAACATTGCACATAGCTTTTGTTCTAACTTTTTGTTACATGCAGTTTTTATTACAAAGCTAAGATCTGGTTTAAACCAAAAATTATGAAGTATGAAGTATTAAAGCCTGAGAGAAACTTTCTATGCCAGTGTCTGTCTCAGGAGAAAGTACTTCTTAAAAAAAAATATATCATTTTTTTTGAACCTCATACTGGAAAACAGATGAAATGTATTTTCTGGTTAAAACAAAATAATTGTTTTTTCTCTGGGAAACTGTAGTGCTGTCAAGAGCAAGGATGCAAGCTTTGACAACAGGATACCTTGATCAGTGTTACTGTTCTCTGAAAGTCGTGCAGTACTCAGCTGAGGTGAGGACAGTAAGCTGTGTGGAAGGCCACCCTGGGACACAGGAGGCTGGGTTTTGGATCCAGCTGGTGTTGAATTCAGCAGTCTGCCTTGTGTTCACTCAGAGCTGTTCGTAAGGAGAGGATGAGTCTGTGTAGTTGTGGCATTTGCCAGCTTCATGGTGCTTTTTCAGGGGAAATGGGAGAGCTTGATGGTTTTTAGAATTGTTTTGTGGTTTGGTTATATTTTGATATCTTAGCACTATGCTTTTAAATAAAGTGTTGGGAAGATTTAGCATTTTGGTCTTTGAACTCACTTGGTACCTGTATTACATCCTTTATTTTTCAGATGTATATAGCACTGATTTCCCTGCATGCCCTAATCATGGTGGGATTTCACTTCTTGTACTGCTTTGAAGAAGACTGGACAAGTGAGTATAAAGAAAATACCTTATTAAAATAACAGATTATCCTTTGAATAAGAACTTACAATGCAGTTTGCTTGTTTCAGAAGAATGCTATCAAGGTTCTGCTTTGCTATCTCTATTTTTTTTGTCTTTTTAATGATCAGTCCCAGAACTTCATAATTCTTTTTGACCTGCTGGAATCTCTGTCCTGAAAAGTCCTGTTTTAACTTACACCTGATAGTGCTAGGAAAAAGCTGATATGTAAAGACACCTAAGGAGTATGTGTGCAGTAACCTACTGTTGACATGAACACAGCACTAATTTCCTGAATGCCAACAAAAGATAAGAAGAACGTGTATGCTTTTTTTAAACGGGTAGTGTGAATCATTCTTGAAAGACTGCCAGGAAAACATGCTAGCTCAGATCCAAAAATCCACCCTTACAAGAACAAACAATTCCTTTCCTCAGAAAAAAATAAACCCAGCAAACCAAAAACAGAGCCCAAGCAGCTCAAAAAAGCAAAACCAAAAACCTCAGGATTCACTCTGAAGTAGTCAGTGAGTATATTTTCACAAAGTCAGTCTATCTATGTTCCTAAAACCACAAATGGATATAGGAAATCCTCAATGTAATGCTGAGTGGAACAGCAAGGTGTCAAAGAATGTGTGTGCACATGTATGTACTGCTTGTGAGTTTTTTTGGAAAAGGAGGAGGTAATTCTTCCTTGGAATTTCAGTGGCATTATTCAACATAAGGACTGGTTTTAGTTCATAGTACTGCAGAGGATACACATATGAATTGAATTTGACAAGGTTGTTCTACACTTCAAAACTTTGTAAAACAGCTGCCAGCTGTCACCTAGAACATCTGCATTTGACTGCAGTGGCTGGGCCATAAGGGAAGGATCTATCAAAAGGTAGTTTCCCTTATCTCCTTTCTCAGAGCCTGTTCCTGTGAGGAAAGCACTTTCCTACCTGTCCCAGGTCTAGGTGGCAGAACAGAGCTGTTAGGAGAGATGGACGTTGTTCCAGTTGCTTTGTGTTTGTGCAGATTGTGTTAGTCCCTGATTATGGTGTCTCTGTTTAAGCCTAAGATCTCATTAGAAAAATACAGGCTTTTGGTGAGAGTCTTAGATTTTGGAAAAATCTGGAGACGTTCTGGCATTTACAGCACTCAGCTGTAACTTTGCAGCACTCAACTATGACTTTTGCCCTATAACATTTCTTTCTTCTGTTCCTCCTTTCTAATTACCTTCTTGGGGTTTTTATTTTCAGCTCTTGCTTGAGTTTGCACTATTGAGTATGGGGAAAAATAGGAACTTGGTTTAATCTGACCTTTAAGTTATAGCTTAGAACAGTTACGAAAGGAAGTACACCCTGGTTTTATGTTAGTGCTACATATGCTTGTTTCCTGACTGCCAGCTTGAGATTTTTAATGGACTTAACACTGTGGAAGATCTAAGATTTAAGAGATAACCTCCAGGTGAAATGGAGGAGAATGGCATCCTATTCGGTGTGCTGGGGAAACACTGGAGTGGAAAAGAAAGTTGCAATCTTGAAGTGTTGCAGGGGTGTTCGTGGGCTTTTTCACTTTTTTTGAAATTTGAGGGAGTGATTCATGGTTGAATGTCAGAGCTTCCCTGTGTATCTCTCTGGGAATGTTGTTCATATAATTTATTTGATAGTTTGGGTATGGGAAACTTGTGGCTTAGCAGGTGTTTGGCAGCTGGTGCATTACTTGATGTCTAGCCTTCCAACTCCATTGTTTTGTCTTCACAGAATGTAGTTCCTTCTCTCCACCAACTACAGTGATTCTACTCATCCTTTTGTGTTTTGAGGCTCTCCTATTTCTCATCTTCACCTCAGTTATGTTTGGGACCCAAGTACACTCCATCTGCACTGATGAAACGGTGGGTATCTCACACTCTCTCCTTTACCCTGTCCCTCACCATTAGTAGAAACAGTGATGGGCTACAGGGTTTTGCCTCACAGCACGGGGAGTCCCATGAACCCTTTGAGGGGAGATCCAGTGTAACAAAGCTGAGCTAGCACAGTGCTGGATGGTGCTCTCTGAGGGTTCCTGTGGGATGTAGGGTACCCTGTGTATTGGCTGGGGTGCTGTGCTGACAGTACCTCCCATAAGGTAGGCGTAGGTAGCTGGGGTTACTCTGTAGAGAGTATTTGTCCCTGTGGATTGGAGAACCTTTTTCCTTTAATGAAGTGCTTTTACATTGGTATTGTCTGAAATTCAGCTGTGTGTCCTGGTTGTCACAATTCACAGTTTTATGTGCTGGAAAGCCAAGATGAGTAGTTGGGGGAGGAATACACACACACACACACACACACACACACACTTCTTTTAGCCTAGAAGATTTTCCAGCCTTAGCTACTTGTTCAACACTTCAAAAACTCTTGCCAGAGGGAAAAAGAAAAGGGAGCGAAGTAGGCTCATGGAAGCCTGCTGGATACAGTCTGCTGCAAATCCACTGTGCCATCCCTAATTTGAAGATGGCATAGTAGAGATTATATAGTAATATTACAGTCCTAAATTCATGTATTTGCCCAGTTCTGTAAAGATGGAGCTGGTGACTCCTGGGGGTATTCCCACACTTGTGAATACTTGCACTCTTCACCAAGCATGCTCAGGTAATTGAATTAACCAGAGTGGCTGGAGAGAAGTGATAGTCTTAAAAGAGGGACAACTCTTCTTTCCTCCCCTGCCTCCTTTAGGTTTCTTTCCCCTTGTTTGCCCATGGCCAGTTGAAGCTAGAGTAGGTGTTTTTGCTGCTGTCAGAGAGCTGTGACTGGTATTACATGCTGTACAAGCCCATTGCTCTGAGCCTTTGTTTTCAGTGCTTTCCTTAATGCTTGGCTTCTGCAAGAGGCTGATGTTCTACCTGTCTGTGTTCAGAGGAAGACTTCACTGTGCTTTCTGATGGGGAGAGCCCCAGGAAGAGGTACAGTGTGGTACAGATCCTGCTGAGCTTGTGTTCATCAGTAAGAGTGTAAATTAACAATGCTGCCTGTGAAATCATCATCTGGATTTCTCTATCTTTGGAACCTGCCAAGAATTTTTAGAAACTGCTTCCTACATCTGGGCACCCAAATAAGTCCCCAGATTTTCCCTTCCAGTTTAATTCTGGGGACTCGTAGATAGTAAAGGAACAATGCCACATTCTAAAATAAAGGAATGAAATATGGGGTGTTTTTATTTTGGGGTGTTTTCTTTAATATGTACCAGTAAGGCTTCTGCTCCATGGAAATGTCTCATTGTTGGTTTGCTAGCATTGAGCTAGCTGTATGCAAGCAGTCTGTTTTGAGCAGAGGAGTATTTCCAGGTGAAATGCTTCTTGGTGTGCTCTCTTGCAGTGTTCTAACTTGCATTTTAGAGACAGGGCTGTGTGTTGCCCTTTTTTCACCTTTCTGTTCCAGTCACTGGGAGACTTCATTCCTCATCTTGAGTATGCTGTCCCGCCAAGATGGTTCCTTTCTGCCTGAAGGGACCCAGAACCCTGGTATTTTGCTGTTGTCTCTGGAGGTGACATTTACCAGGGATCAGCACAACTCCTGCAGCTGACCCATGTTGTGTTCCTCAGAGCTCCCAGCATCAGTAATTTGAGGCACACAGGTGTATTGCAGTGCATCACTCTGTAGTGTGGGAGACACATGTAGGTCAGGAGAAACCTTGCAAAAGATGCAGAGTCAAGGAACTGGATGATCTGTCAGCTGCTGCTGCTGCCTGTGGGAGAGTGATGCTCTCCAGTGACTGCTCTTACTCATTGTGCTTCTGTAGCAGCCAGGCATAAATGGCTTTCCTGAAAGACCAAATCCACCTCCTGGGCTTCAGACACAATATGGATTTTATTTTCTTTTTAATGTTTAACTAGTGAATGTTTCAGCTGATGGCTTGATGGCTTATTTTTGTTCTGCCTCTAACCTTTACTAAACAATGTCAATGATTTCTTCAAATCAGTATCTTATTTAACCCTCTCTCCCTGCTGTCAGCCCATGCATGTTTTAGCAGTGATTCTAATGACACATGAAGAGGCATCAGGTAGACTCAGCTACACTGAGCCATGGGCACTTCCTGAACTTGCTTGGTGAATCTGGGAGAATTACAGAGATTATCTTTGGGTTTGTGAGTTTTTTGGTTCTTTTCTTTTTTTTTTTTTTTTGGTCTGCATGCTTGTAATGGTTTCTTCTAAAACTTTTCCATCTGGTTAGCACATAATGCATTCAGCCATTAAAGCACATACTTTTTGTTTGGTTTTAAGTGGTGGGTTTTTTTTTAATTGACATCAGAGGCAATTGGATGGCAGGTCTTAAAACGGTTCTGAAGTATGTAGGTCCGAATAAGAAAATGAAGGCAATTTTATTTCCAAGGAACAGTTTCTATCTTTAGTATTTTTTAATATAAAACAGTGAGAAGAAAAGGAAAGGCAGTACAGATGCATTTGTATTTTCTTACTGTGTCCTTTGGATAAGGGGTAACTGAGAGTAGACCTTTCCCCGAATCCAGAACTACAAAATCTGAGTATTTGACTGAAAATGTGATATTTCTGTTTTCAGGGAATAGAACAGTTGAAAAAGGAAGAGAGAAGATGGGCTAAAAAAACAAAATGGATGAACATGAAAGCAGTATTTGGCCATCCGTTCTCTATAGCATGGCTTAGCCCATTCGCAACACCAGACCAAGGAAAAGCAGACCCGTACCAGTATGTGGTCTGAGGAATTCCTGACCAGCATTTCCACTAAAATATAAACATATTACAGCACTACTGTTACAAATTTTCCATGAATGTTTAAAAGAAAAAGCAAAATGAACTTTTTTATGTCTATTAAATGGCTGATAATTGCAGAGGAAAAAAAAGCCCTGTGTTCCACCATTTTAGATAATTCTATATCTCTGGCTGAAAATGCTGCTGCTTTTTTTTTTTTTCTTTTCTTTTTTTTGTTTCCCTTTCTTTTTTATCACATTAACTTTACTGGCATTTGTTTCTTTTTGCTTTCTGTATGGCATAACTAATGTGAAGGGGATCCTCTCTTCTCTGTTATGACCCACCTCTTCTGAGTAAATTCTCATGCTGTCTCCTGACTGTGATGAGCTCTGTGGATGACATTTGAGTGCCAACAGCCCTACACAGACACCTTTGGACTTCCTGAAGGAGCACATTGCTCTTTCATAAGTGAACTTGAACGGGGAAGCAGATACTTCACGTACCAAAAGGTGCAAGACCAGAAGGCAACACAGCAAGTGAGCCAGTTGACCTGGTGATCACAAACAGTTAAAGTGCTTAAACGTTGCCAACACCAATTCCCACTCCACCCTCCTTTTTCCTTCCAGCCACAGAACTGATTCCATCTTTCTGGCATTATTTTATCTGTTCCCTCCCTTGTGTGCAGGAAATTGTTGCCCCTTTAGGATAACTGTGGCAGATTTAGAAGACTCTTTGGATTATTACATGCCTTACACTTCCAGGAAAGAAAGCAAGATAATTTTCAAGTGTTTAGAATAGCAGAATCATGTTTTTAGATGTGTGTTTGTCTTGGTAAATGACTTGTTAGAGCAATGCCTGCTAAACGGTGTTAACGTGAAAAACTGACATGAATGCCCAGATTACTATAAAGACTAATATTGATGGGGTGTGTAAGTGTTCCAGGTTGATTGATTCTATATTGTTAGCATTGCCCCAGTTTAGAGTTTTGTAAATCTTTTCTCCTGTTTATGCATACATGTGTATGTGTGTAAGCACACGCACATATATGTGTAAGGGTTTGAAATTGGGAAATATTTATGGTAAGGAGCATGCATGCTGTTATGAACTGTGTGGTGATGAAAAGTGGGAGGGACAGAAGGCATTCCAAAAACGGGTAGAGCTAAACCATTCATAATTCCAGCTGTTAATGTTAATTACAACATCTTGTGTTCAGGCAGGAATTTTATTATATTTTTGATTCACAACTCCCATGGGCTCATCAAATGAATTGCAGACAGAGGAAATACACAAATCAGCTGCGTCTGTGACTTCCAAGGAATCTTTTCTTTCCTTGGTTTAAAATATTTTTTTGGGAACTGACCTGCTTAGACTGCTTCAAAGCCACGGGGGAAGGGAGGGAAATCAGGGAAGGAGAAATTTAATGGATGTCTCATTTTGGAAGTAATGTGAATGCTGCATCTTTTCAATCTGTCAATGCTTCCATATGGAAAACAAATGCAATAAAACTTTTCCAAAAACTTGTTTGCTGTTCTTTCTTTCTTCGCTCCAAATCTTGGGAATAATCTGTAGTGGTTTTCTGAACTTTCACTTCTGTATGCAAGAAGGCAGAGGCATATAAAAGTTAATTAACTTGAGTATTCAACTTCCAAGTTGAAAAGTGAGTTAATTGGTAATGTACTGATCTGTTAATCAGTGGTTTATTTCACCAGCTGTGAGAGGCTGTAACTCTGGTTTGAGTATGTGATGGTGTTCCTCAGAGAACACTCCCAGCTTAATAGTTAAGCTGGCTCTTGGGCCATGGTCAGTCCAGCCAGTGAGACATGTGCAGGTGATAAATTTGAACTGGCAGAGAATCTGGCCCTAAAGCTGCCTTGATGCAAAATCAGATATATTGAGGGAAGAGGCTTTAGTCACCCAGGCAATTAACTAATGAATGCATCTCTCTGTAGTTCACTGCTTCAAAAATGGTTTTGATTACAAATTCTGCATTCCAGTTTGGGTTTATTTTAATTATCCTTATTAGCTATGTGTTCTGGAGGAAGATTAATTACATTGTTCTGGCCTTTTGACCATTGTGGAAACAATGTGTAACAACTGAATTTTTCTTGTTTCAAACCAAATGCAAATTGTTAAGCAGCATTATATAGTACTGATATTTTCAGTCAAACTGTGTGTTTTGTTTATTAAACGAGGCACTATCACAGAAATGCCACTGGTGCCTGTCGTGTGTGTGGTGATAACCAGGGCCTTCAGATTTCCTTGTGCTGTATGACTTTGTTTGATGCAATTTGAATGGTACTAAAAGTAAAGTCAGTATTAATATGAGAAAGGCAGACTTAGTGGTTTGCTGATGGAAAGTATTTTCTTGGTCAGGACTACCTGATTTCAGGTGCTGGTTCTGTTTTAGTGTGGTCAAGAGAAATTGAAGGACGAAATCAATCAGAGCACTTCTGTTTTAGAAAACTAAGTGGTGCTCCATGCAGAAATGTGTGAAGGAACTGCTGTGAGAGAAGTTCTGCCTTAATCATGATTTCCAGTGGCAATGCTTCCTGTGTCTTCTCCTTAACCATCAATTTGTCTCAATGCTTGTCTTTTTGATTTGCTCTTTCCTTTCCTATCTTAAAAGTGCATTGAAAGAAATTAATGCATTTCTTCTAACATCCAAGAGCTGTCCTGCAGATTGCTTCTGGGTCAGACCATGCAGCCACCATCCTCCTCTGGCACTGGGCAGGAGCAGATACCAAGGGCAGTAGTTGAAGAAACAGGGCATTATCCTACAGCATCACAGTGGTCACAGGTCAACCTTGTCTAATTTTCCCCATGTTTGCAATGTTGTGCCTCTGACTTAAAGGGGAATGTCCAGTATTTTATATTTCTCAGTGTATGTCTTTTCAGTATTGGTTCAAAATTACATAATTTGAAAGAGGGAAAGATGATGCTTTCTAAGCACTTTTTTTTTCATTAAGTGGAATAGTTGCATGATGGGAAAGAGAAAGAGGTGTTGGTTTAATTCAATACACAAAATTCTCACTTTCTAAAATAATGGTGAGAGATTTATGTAAGTATATTTATTTTTTAAAAGTTTCATTAAACAATAATGAAATGTCTTTAACAGCTGTGCATTCCTTCCATCTCCCTTAGATTCTTTTTAAGGCATAACCTCATGGCCTACTGACCATGTGGCTAGCAGCCAAAATTAGATCAAGATACAATTATAAAACTTCTGTTTATTTTGAATACATGCTGTGAAGGGATTAGTGAGGTCAGGCTGGGAGAGCGAAAGTACGCCCCTGGCTGTTCTGATGAACTGCTTCCTAATTGGCATTAGCATAACCTCAGCCTGACCTTACTTATTGCCTTGGTTAGCAGATGCTGATAGGAGCAGGTGAGCAGTGTTTTCTGGGGGGAGGGAATGGGGGGTTGCTGCCCAGAAGTGTTCCAGATTTGTACTCCCAGTCTAGATAGCACCAGGGATTGAAACAAATTACACAAATGACTGAGGGCAGGCTTGGAGCTTGTGTTCTCAGGGAAGGGTTTAAATGCCTGATGTCTGTCTCTCCTCCTGCTTTGTGCTACTTGTTTTCCTTCTCTCCAGATGCTCACACAGTAAGTGCTCCAGCCGTGCTCCAGCCAGTTCGTTACTAACACATGGGAAACCTCTGGAGTTCGCTAAGGAACAGCGCGCGACCAAAGGTGGTCTCCTGCTTTAAGCTGCCAAAGCCTCTGCCTCCTGGCTGCACAGCCACTGGGTGCTGGAAATGCAGTCTCCTGGAGGAGAAGCTCATGGTAGTGCTAGAACACTTTGCCAAGGGTCTGCTGTGCACAAACTCTGCTCCTCTCCAGCTTGCCCAGCAGGGAGGTAAGGTCGGGCCCTGGCTGTGGCACACAAAGTGTGGCATCCCAAGGGACCAGAGGCTGCAGGAGATTTTCCCTGGAGCGCTTGAAATGGTACATTTGCAAGCTTGAGAGCAGGGTGAGGTGCCACAGGCGTGTGCTCAGGATTCGAAGTCCTTCAGGGCTTGAATTTTTCCCAAATTACAACCCTGAGGAATTCTGATTTGGTATTGCGCCATTCCTTCCTGCACATTCCCTGCTGGGTTTCTCCTAAGTCAGCATGAGAAACGGGGCATGAATGAAGGGATGAAGTTCACAAAAGCTTTGCACGCAGTGCTTTGGTTTATGGTGTGTTTTCTCCTGGGTCTGCTCATGCTGACTCAATGTTATTGCAAACTGAGCTGCTGCTGTTGTGTTATTTGTGAGGCTGACGGCGACTGCAGCTGTGGTGCCGCTGAGCTGCTGTGTGTATTCCTTTCCCCTCACTGCAAAGCTTTGAATGTTTTGTGTGTTGTCAAGAAAAATCTGTGGAATTAGAACGTGACAAGTGTACTGTTCATCTAGCTCTTCTAAAACTGTTCTTTCTTACAGTTTTAAAGCTATTTGCACTTTTTTTTCCTTTCCTTGAGTTTCTCAAAACTTGGATCCAGCATTCTTGCTTCTCTAAGAACAGACTTTTTGTGTCGTCACTTGTATATCATCACAGCTGCAGATCTGACTCATCTCTTACATGATACAGAAGATGGGCATAAAAAATTGTGCTCTATTTCACACAGTGGCAGCCTTAAAAAAGCCTTAAGAAAATAAATTTTAGTTCCCTTTTTCTACATGGAGAAGACTACTAGGAAAAAAATGTCACTGCCCAAATTTGATGGATCTGTTCTTTAAGTAAAATCAAAACATTTACTTTACTAAAAGTGACATTCTTGGAGGGAGAATAGATCAGAATATTGACTGACCAAGGCTCCAGTCCCATTTTTAAGCCTTCACTTTAACCTGTACAGATCTCACCTCCCAGCAGGTTATCTGGCTTGCATTGTGATTTGTCTTTTACAATTTGGTAAATGGAAGTTGTGTTCTTAAATATTTGCTCTTAATTGGCACAGAGGGAACTTCTAGTGACTAGCCTAGGTGTGGCAGTGGTAAATTCCTGATCGCTGAAAAAAGGTGCAGTATTTTGGCTATGTCTGAACTATTGCAAAAAATCCTCAAACAAGGTGAAACTCTTAAATTGTAACTGTATTTTGTCACTCCTTGGAAGGATTCAAAAAGCTATGTGAGAAGAGGTCCATGTTTCCCAAAAGGCTGGCTTTTCAGAAGCCATCCCTGCACCCTAAGAATCAATAGCAGCTGATGCCAAAATACATCAGCAAGACTCAGACTGTCCATGAATTTGATCTTGGTTAAGATCAAATTTGCTGTTAAATTTGGAGATGAAACTCTCAGTAATGCAGAGTGTCTGTCTTCANCGACTGTCCATGAATTTGATCTTGTGTGAGAGTTTTGCTGTTAAATTTGGAGATGAAACTCTCAGTAATGCAGAGTGTCTGTCTTCATTGTTAACTCAAACTGGAATAGCATCAGCCTGGCTATAGGTAGGCAGTTCTGCATGTGCTATAGTGCTTGGTGCCCAAATACCTGCTATAAGCGTGAGACGACCATAAACTCTTCTCTTCTTGCAGGGTATTGAGCGACTTAAAAACCAGAAGCCCACCTGGGAGAAGATCAGTGGCTGGGAAGGAATGAAGCTGGCGTTTGGAGGTGCCTTCTCCCTAGGTTGGTTCAACCCTTTCTCAAACCTGAACTGCAGGAGCCCAGCGCCGGCTGAAGCGGTGGCAGCAGCTCCTGCGTCTGAAATAATGACCCAAGAAGAAATCGAGCAGTTTCTGGCTCGAGATGTTGCCATCCAAATGTTGCGTGAATAAGCAAAGCGTCCTTCTCCTCCAGGAGCAGCCTTCAGGTGTTTGGGGTTTAAGGGAGATTTAAGGGTTGTTTTTTAACATACTGTCTGGTGCATTAAAAAATTCAGGAGTATTGGTCTGGAACAGACACTGCAGCACTAGCAGAAGCAATGCAAATCTCCAGCGAGAGCTTCATAAGTGATGGGGTTCATAAGCTCCTTTTCAGACCGGTGTCTGCTGCTTTATCGATCTTTTCTTACATGGCCTTTAAGGACAGTTTATAATTGTCAATTAGATTGGCTCCAGTTCCCAGAAATGTGCCATCCTAGGGAGTCTGGTTAATCTTTTGTTTTTACAGCCCTTTGGAGGACTAAATGTGTGGTGGCAAGATTACCCAGCTCTGAAGGTTTTCTGGAAAAATGCATACTCTTTAGCCCATCCCATCCCATGGGTGCTGCTGCTGGGTTATGAATGTTGCCAGTGCCCCGGTCTTAGCAGAGGTGGAATGCAGGGCTATGGATGCAGCAGATAGAGGAGATCACCCTGGGTGTGATTCCTTTGGGCTCTGAAATATCTCCAGGGGTTAATTTTTACCCTCTGTGCTTGGGAGACTGCCCAGGACTGGGGGTGCTTGTCGAGGGTGGTGGCTGGGCTTGTGATGATGTCAGGCTGGCAGGAGCATTCACCCATGGCCAGTGAATGGGGAACCAAGAAGGGGGAAATGTTGGCTGGGATGTTGAGCTGTTGGTGCTGGTGGGGGAAAGCTTTTCCCTGGGGCTGTGGTTCATTTGCATGTAAGATGTGTGGCGTGGGAGCTGCCTGGCTGAGCTCTGCAGCCCAGGGAGCAGGGAAGTGGTCAAGGCCAGGTACCAGGGCTATTTTTGCAGTGAAAGAGAGGGCGATGTGAACACCCTGTGATGGAGGTACTACCTCTCTCTGTTTGACTTGTCTGATTTAGATGTTCCTCTTCTTTTCTTGGTAGCTAGAGTTGGTAGAGAATGAATAGTGCCTCCTAATCTTACTGGGGTTTAACACTGTCCTACTAGTATGTGCCACTACGCCGGGTTTCCTTACAATAATTTTGCAGCCAGCCCCTGGGGAATGCTGGTGAACCTGTAGAAGGAACACCCCTCACTTGAAGAGGGCATCACTGCAGGAGGCACTAGTTGCAGCAAAGTCCTGCAGAGGTGTTGCCAGCTGCTGCATTCAGATGCACTGCAAACACCTGGCATCCTCCAGATGTCAGTCTGCTTTTAATTTAGACTGTTCTTCATTTGTGTTTTTTTTTTTTCTTCTGTCATATCCCTTGGATTAATTGGCATTAAATTTGTAGGAGACTAGAAATAAGCTACTGGTTTCCCCCCACAGAACATACTTGCTTTTATCTCCCCCTCCCCTGTAACCTGAACCAAAGATAACTGCTTCCTCTCAAAAGGAAGAGAAAGGAGTTTTTGGGATGAAAGCGTGGTATTGTGAAAGACCTATATGAAGTTTTTATTATTTATAGGAGTAATATCAAGTGGAATTTGTGCAAGATTTTTTTTTCTGTTTATTTTTAACCCCTCAGAAAGCATCTTTGTGTGCATTAATTGTGTGACATTCAGGGCTACTGTGGAGGGATGGATGAGATTCTCTCCTGGACTTGTCCTCTGCCACAGCAGTCCCTTTTTCTGGCAAAGGTAATGGGAACAAATAGAGTGCCTTAGCTGTTAGGAGTGCAACTTCACCAAAATCCAGGGGGTATTTCTGAATAGTTGTCCCATTTCCTGTTCCCTCTGGATGTCTCTTTGTCCGTGAAAGGTAGATTTAGAAAACATCATTAGGAATTGTGTATTTATAACCTTTGGCATAAAGGGAAACACCCCACATTTGAGGGGAAATGAGATATCCTCTCATGTCATTTAGAGATGAGGTCTTGAATGTCTTTGCCCTGTGCAGCAGGGTGTTGAGGGAAGAAGCTCTCCTCCTTCTGCACTAGCCTGTGTTCATCTCTGTCAGCATCCCATGGGAAAGGGATGTCAGGGGCATACACAGGTCTGTAAGGGATTTCCTGTAGGGAGCAATGGGGATGTTGAAAGAGGAAGAGTAAGAGTGCCCTTTTTAGCTCGTGTTTTCTAATTTTGCCCTGCTGCTCCGCCTCTGCCAATTTACACCCCTGCCTCTGGTGCTGTGTCTGCAGTGGGAATGGTGCTACAGGGAGGAACTGTCTGAATGTCCATGGCTGAAAATCACCTTGAGGCAGGCATATAGGGATGTCAGCTTGGGAGAGACTCCCCCTGCGCTGCGTTCCAGGGATGCTTCTCAGGACAGGAACCCTACTCTGGGACATGGCTTTGGGTGGGCATGGATGGAGGCAGCCTAATTTCTCCTCCACTCTCAAACCTGGTTCACTTAATCATGAGAACAGTTATCATTTGCTTCTGTTTCCCACCTCTCCTGTTGTTCCTCAGGTGCTGGCATTTTTGGGTTTGTTTTTTTTAATAGGGGAAACAGAAAAGTAGTGTGAAGAGGAGGGTAAGAGGCAGAACTGTCATCTGCTTTCCTCCAGTTACAGTCCAGATGAGACGAGGACATGTCCCTGGGCCTTACACAGAGCATGGACAGCCAGCTCCAGCTATGGTGCCCCTAAGACGTGGCAGGGTGACTTCCTATGCCCAGCAAATGAGTTCTGGTGTTTCTTGGCTGTCAGTCTCCCTTGTCCCCTTCCAAAGTCCCAGTAACCCTTGGTGTATCTCCTTTCTGTCTCAATGTAGTGTGGCAACTGTCAGAAATCACAAGTCTTCACAAGCTAGAAAAATCTGTTTTATCCACAGCTTTTGTATAAACCTCCTTCTTTAATGATTGACTGGTAGCTTGAGACCAAACACGATTTTCATGGAATTGAAACTAAGCTCACTGTTTACCTTCCCTTCCCTCTACACACTTCTTGCCCTTTGTTAGAGCATGCCTTCGTGTTCAGACCATGCTGCTGTGGTCCTGGCTGGCTCGCCAGGTCCCAGGAAAGACATCCTGGAGAGCCTGCTTTTAGTGCCCTAAATTTATGGGGCTGGGGAAGATGCTTCCCCTGCACTGCTCAGTGGGACATGGTCCGCAGAAGATCCCATCACTGCTCTGACATGAGGTGGTAATATGTGATGGACAGAGTCGTGGCATATGTGGAAAGTGTTCTCGTACTTCTTACCTGGTGTCTTCTACAGCAGGTTTTCTATGCAAATAGGGAATTTACATCTCTTGAAAAAATACATTTTTTGCTGTTTGTAACTCCTTTTGTGCCTTCGGTCGCTGTTGTACTTTCTAAAGAACTAATGCTTCATCTGCCAAGCACCACCTGCTCCTCCCTACTCTGTGGACATGATGCACATGGACCCTGCACCCACTCTGCCTGTGGAGAGGAGCTCCCACTCCCTGCTATGCCACCACAGGAGGTGGCCTTTCAGAGACCCTGTGCTGCTGTGGAGTGACACAACACTGTGGGCAGAAGGGCAGCAGGGGTCAGGGCAGCCTTGACCTCCTTCTGTGGCCTGGCAGCCACCTGCCTGCTCATCTGGGAGTTCCCCAAATCTTTGAAACACAAAAGAGTGGTTAAAATCTTTTTGCCTTTTTATGTCCTTCCTTTTTTCCCCCCTCTTTCCTTTATATGGACTGGCACATAATCAGATGTAGTCACCGTTTCTTTTTTCCGCTCTACTGCCTTAATGCTTGAGCATTTGCCTTTTAAATAAACAGATAAAATACCCCTTATACTACTGTGTGACCTGATTTCTTCTTTACTTGTGTAAACGCTGGCAAACCCAGTGCCACTCTGCTGCTGGCCACGCTGTGGGACAGAGAAATCCCTTGCTAAAGGTGGGCTCATGAGTTGCTGGGGTGTGCAGTGCAGCGGTGGGCTCCAGCTGTGCACAGCTGTTGTCTTCTCCAGTGTGGCTGGAAGAGCTCCTGATGTACACTGCCATTGAGGTTCTTCCTGTAGTCCAGCAGCGTTCAGAGTGGAAGGGGAAGAGCAGAGGTTGTACATTTCTAGGGAGGCACTAGTAATGAATGCTGCTGGAGATGGCACCTCTTCCAAAAATGTCTGAAATCTCCCAAAAGAAGTGGGATAGGAAGATGTATGAAAAATGGTGTTTGGGGAGACTGTGCTGGGTTTGCTCTTTCTGAGCTCTAAAGACAAGGAAAGGCACATGCTGGTACATTCCCCAGATGGTGAGCTGGGAGGAGAGGGAATTGCCCAGGAGGGATTTGCTTGAAATATCCTTGAGTCCTTGGTGCAGTGAGATCCCTGTGTGTCCTTCCATGTAGGACCACAGCACTGCTGCCCCTCCCAGGCTCACACCCATCTCTGGCTGAAGCTGGTACCAACACAAGCTCCGACCCCTGGTCTGAGATGGGAACATCCCCTTGTGGATTCAGAGCCATCCCAATGTGACAATATCATCAAACCAAATCACACAGTCAATTTTCGCAATCTTTATTGAATCACAATTAACTGCAATCAATGCAACTGTGCCCTTAAGCCAGTTTAATTCCCTTAGCTTTATGGCAGTTTTGCTCTTTACTTTAAAAGTACTGTGCAGCAATCAAGAAGGCAAGAAGTGCCCAGCGGTGCGATGCGTTTAGCAAGGCCAACATTTGCATGCTGACAAGGCACTAATCCTACTCGGTGATGAAGATGGCCTTCTCTGTAGAGATCCCTTTGATCTGGTTTGAGATCAGCTTGGCTACGATCTTCTTCTCTCCTAGTCTTGTCGGAGTGCATATTATTTCAGACTTCATGATCCGGCCAGGCATGATATCCCTAAGGACAAAGGAAAAACCAAAATAGTGCCAGCATGAATTAGGGTTATTTGCCACTTTTGAGTAATTTCTCTCAAAGGAATAGTCACTGAATGTGTTTAGGGTAGGTGTTCCCCTTCCCCCATGACCAATTTGCAGCGAATGGGGCCTGGCATGGTGGTACTGCCTGGTGGTCCCAGCGATCCCGGGGACCTTCCCCAGAGCTCCTCATGCTGCTGAAACATCAAATGCAGCTCTGAAGGAAGCAGCTGTGCTCACATTTGTTGGGTAGCACAGCAGGAGCATGGGGGTAGCCCCTGTCATGCCTGTCTGCCCTGAGCCTGTCAACAGCTGTGTGGGTCTTTCTGGCCAAATGTGGTGCAGTTTCAAACACAGCTGGCAAAGGTCCCTCTTAATCCAAATCTCCTAACTGCTTCTTCAAGGATATTTAAAAACCCACAAAAACCAGAGCAGAGTCCTGCCATGTTCATTTCATTGGCTCATCTCCTTACCCCTGCTCAAACGTAGTCATCTTAAATATGCCCAAGCCCTCCACCAGCAGCTTGCAGTTTTCCAGGGTCACATTCAGCTTGTTCTTGAAGATGAAGGCACAGCTGAAGTCATTGTACAGTTTGGCTGTTTCTGGCATCTGGCAGAGGAGGAAAGAGAAACAAACCCAAAGACTGGGGATTAGAGGGGTAATAAAGATGTCAGAGCTGCTGCAGGTTTGCTCACCACCAGCATGGTGGGGGACAACCCCTTCATATCCTTTCCACCCTCCTGAAGCACTTTGTTTTCCTGGCTGGTTTGTCAACAGATTTTTCCTTCAGGAGGAAGAGCTGTAGT
>VZSE01000364.1:490936-516893 GCA_013398275.1 Promerops cafer
CCCATCTCTCTCCTGGGCAACAAACCCCAAGCAGTAGTGAAATTCTCAAAGGAATTGTTGGGGCTGGGAAATGTGGCACTGCAAGGCAGCACAGGGAAGCGTTAGCCCTATTTGGCAGTACCAGACAGAGTCGAAGGACAACGAGTTCATCTTTTCTCCATTTTCGTTCAGGTAAGTGTCAACTGTCAGGTTCTCCTCCGTATCGTGGGCCGCGTTGAAGGTACTCACACAGCGGGATGGCACTCCCAGGCAACGCATGACTGCAGCCCAGACAGACAAAACACAGGGTCAAAAAATCCCTCAGACTGGTGGGCATCCTCTCATCTGACCCCTCTGGGTCCTCTAGAGCAGGTGCTCAGGACTGTGTCCAGATTGCTCTTCAACATCTCCAAGTATCTAGATTCCATAACCTCTCTGGGCACCCTGTGCCAGTGCTCGGTCACCCTCACAGTGAAAAAAGCTGATTTCTCAGGTTCAGACAGAACCTCCCATGTTTCAGGCTGTGCCTGTCACCTCTGATCTTGTCATTGGGCACCACCGAGAAGAGCCTGTCTGTGCCCCTCTCCTTCCTGTCAGGTATTTACACACATGGATCAGACCCCCAAAGCCTTCTCCTCTGGCTGGGTGGTGCTGGCTCCCTCAGGCTCTCCTTACAGACAGACCCTGCCACCTCTGTTGCTCAGAGGCACAGTGATTTGGCTTACTAGCACAGTAATTGGGGTGTCAGAGAAGGGAGGCAGGTCACTGTTCACTGTTCACCTGTATTGAGGACTCCTGCAAAGACCCAGCACTGGCCATAGCGGACTGGCTTCTTGGTTTTGTAGTACTTCTGCAAAATCGTGACACTCCCAATCCAATCCATAGGGGATGTTCCACTGACGTAATTCCCCGACCAGTTCCCCAGCAGGACTCCGTTGTCATCGTTGGCATTAACCTGTGGCCACACATACATGCAAAGGAGAAAAATAAAGGGATGAGGCCGAATGAGGCTTAAACCCCAGGGTCTCTGCCTGCCCTGTGGCTTCCCAGGTCCTCCACAGCCAGGTGGGTCCCATCAAGGCTGCTGGTGCTGGCTGGGGGCTCACCTGGCTAGAAAGCCTCTACCTGGATATCTAGAGGGAGGTGTAATTAATTTTTACTCAGGGCAGTAAAAATTAACTCTGCATCCTGTATCTTAAACCACAGGGCTCCAAAAGGGTCCCACCACAGGGAGCAGCTACCTGCCCAAAACACAACCCTTCTGTTGGCTCCAGCAACACAACTGATGAGGAAGGACAACCACTGGGGCAGCTGCAAGCTTGGGAGATGGGAAGATGCTGTATTTTTGTTTGCCTCTTCCCTCCACCCTAAAACGCCTCTGTCTCTTTGCTTTCAGTTTCTCAAAGGAATCTATTTCAGATGCCTCCTGAAATGGTGTTCATGGTCCCAGGGAAAGAAGAGCCAGTAAGGAGGAGGGAAGATATGGAGGGGCAAAGCACTTCACTGACAGCGGCTTACCAAAGCAGACATGGCTCTGGACACGTTTGCAGGATCCCTTCTATTAGTCAGACTGAGCTTGCTTTTGTCCAGCAGATACATGCAGGCATCCAAGACAAATTCCTCAAACTGTTTTGGGGAGAAAATGGAGACATTTTTATATGCTGCTCTAAAACAGAATTTGCTTGCGATACTGAATTTCCAAGGCTGTGGGCCTCCCCAAAGCTGTTCTTTCCAAAGAAGGACTGAAATGAAACCCAGCCTTGGAAGACAAAAGCCTGTCTCGTGTGTCCTGCAAACACAGTTGGAACCTGACCCAGCAATCTTTACTCCTGTGCACAAAAGTCACCAGCGTCATCTCCCCACAACTCTGCAAATTACTCACAAGAGTAATGAAAATTTAAGATCTCTACTGATATTTAGTCTATTGACGTAGGTACAAAATGAACCTTGGAAAAAAGAAAGGTACGCAAATGTTAATTATTACAACAAAGATTCCTAATTAGCAATTGCTGATAAAGCTCCCTGAGGTCCAGCTCAGAAAGATGTCAATATCAATTCTCATTGCTTAACAGCAAGATAAATATTAGGATAGGAACAGCCCTATAGATGATGCACTTTGGACCCTTTTGTGTAAAGGCATCAGTGTGAGCGCCTTTGTTGGGCTATATGTGTCCTGCAGATACATATTCTGCAGATATCCTGCAAAAACTGTAGACTTATAAGACAAAATAAAACAAAACATAACAGAAAAAAAACCCGTATTTGAACATTTTTTAGTGGGGATTTATGTCTGGATAGGGTGCAGGATACTCTGCTTGGGTGGGTGCCTGTGTGCTTTGTACAGGGTGCAAATAAATCTGCTCTGGCATCCACCTCTTATCTCTAGCCCAAGCCAATTCGACTTTCCACTCTGGAGTTATCTCAGAGGCAGTGTGCAGGAACACCCTTCCTGAGAGAGTGGTTGATTGTGTCCTTCACACGGTTGTCAGTGAAGGCACCACTTGAAAGGTGATTACCTCTGCCAGTAATTTTACCCTTTTTATTCCCGACTATGATGCAACAGGTAAATCAGATTTTTTTCCCTATCAGCCCTCTCCATGTCTCATTAGCTGATTAACAACACCTACAGTTGCATTGGAGCAGAAATTCCCTTATGGGAATTTTTTCAATCAGAAATACCCTGTCCCCAGTTTCCACATCCTTTACCAGAGGGTCACACGATCTGACTATAAATGTGCCACTAAACCCCGTTCTCCAGCTGTGGGTGGGGAACTTATGTAGGCACATAGATTACTCTAAGCAGGTGAGCCCTCCCAGTGAAGCTGGTGGGGTCATTCCACCACTTTGAGCTACTCACGGGCTTCATGCCAAAGGGATGAAGAAGGGTAATAGGGCTGACAAGACAGCTGTGTTTTACCTGCCCAAAATTCCAGGGCCTGTCGTAGATGCTGTGCGCAGACCCAACATAGATGTAGCCGGTGTCGTTGAGCACATATTCCTTCTTCTGAGCCTCACTGGCCATGTACACAACATCATCTGGAGAAAAAATCCCAAACCCTCAGATGTCAGGTGGTTTGCACACCCTATATGAAATTTTCCATGGAAAGCTAAACTGGAAAGCTAAACTAACCAAGGATCTGCAACATTCACACCAACAGATGACCATGCAGCATTCCCATTTTTTGCTCCTATCATGAAAGAATTTCCTATAAGACTAATCTTTAATTTCCCCCTGTAGGTCCATTGCTACGTGACCACTCTTTTATTATTGCAAAAGTATTATTTCTGAACACTGTAGAGTAGTAGGTAGACAGCAGAGAGAACTGATGCCCACCAACTACACAATTTTTTATTCTGGTTAACTTTTTCTGGATCTTAAGCCAACCCAGTTCTCTCAGTTAATCTTGGGCTGCCTTGGGGAAACAGGGATGATACAGAGGTGCAAACAGATGTGGCAGATAGATGTCCCTCTGTGTCCCGGCACTGGAGAATATCCAATGAGGAGCTCGGTCATTGCTGTTGCCCAGCTTCCCACTGGCCCCATGAGGATGCTGCTTACAGTGTTTTATGGGGAAAAAGCATTGTATGTAAGAAGGAGAACAGGGAAAATATGAGGCAAAAGTCCATCTGGGACAATCCCTGGAGGGAGGAATTATCACCTCCAGTTGCAGGACCACTCACCTTCACACCAAGGATTGAACAAAAGGTAGATGACACCATATTCAGGCTTGTAAATGTTAGTGCCAGTCTTCACATGCAGGTTGTATTTTCCCACAGGGGCATTGGGTGAGCTGGTGACAGACAGCAGGCACTGAGGAGGCAACAAGGAGAGATGGCATGAGGGACCCCCCACCATGGCCACAGGCATGGCACAAACATGGTGCCACAGAACCGGCACGAGTGGCAAAGCTGGGGGCCATGGTGGTCCCTGCAGGGAAAGAGGGGAAGGCAGTGGGATAGGGCGAAGCCTGCCTGTGCATGGGGGGAGCAATGAACCAAGCAGGACCAGGCTGCTGCCCATATAAAATCACAGGCCTGAGGGAAAGCAGGACGGGGGTGTGAGGATGCTTTGCTCTGTAGCTTCTGATGGGCTTGGTACTGGGCACTGGGCCCCTAGCCCACAGGCTCTACCTCTGTGCCGTTCTTCTTGACAATGGAGATTTTCCACCCATTGAAATCCTCCCGCTCCGGTTTCAGCGACAGCAGACTCCCCCTGTTTTTCATTGGGTTTTCACCTAGAAACAAACCCAAGACAAAGTGTGAGGGTTGTGCAATGCCTGTGCAGAGCCAGGAGGAGGCAGCTGGATGCTCCCGGGGCTCTCTGGCTTTGCCCGGTGGCCACGGAGGGACTCCTGCTTACCGATGCCAAAGCGCAGGGACAGCTTGTCGGCAGCCCTCAGCTCCCTGCTGAGGCTGACCTGCACCTGGAAGGGCTGCCCGCGCCGCACCACCAGGTTCTTGATGTTGTACCCATCCGTGTGGTGCTGCCGGGTGTTCTGGCTCTTCAGAAAGTCAATCCCAGTGACCTTCAGACTGGTCTCTGGAAAGACATTAAGCAAAAAGGAGAAAGGGAAAAAGAAGAGATTGATGGTAATTTTCTCAGAAAATACGGTTTTCTTCTTCTTAATGCAGCCCTGTGAGTCATCAAAATATCTAGAGTAACAAGTGATCTAGCATAAGACAATATAAAATAAAATAAAATAAAATAAAATAAAATAAAATAAAATAAAATAAAGTATAAAATACCCAGAGGTGAACCTCAGACTCCCTGGGCAGACATGGAGAAGGGAAGAGGCAGAATCATGCTGCAGCAGCTCAGGGCCAGATAGTCAGAGGGCAAGGCAGGAGCTTGTCCCTGCTCTGGATGGATTGCTGTAGAACACTCAGCACAGAGCACTGCCCCCCTTCATGACAACTGCTGATTTTCCCATTTGGCTTCAGCATAGATTTACTCCCCAGGAAGAATCCTTTGCAAGTGCCTTGCTCCCATTCATTCCCAACAGAGCAGCTGATTTTTAAGACACAGTATTTTAAATGACTGCCTCCTCTCCCACAACTCTGGATGGGAGCAGAGCCGGGAAAAGCATCTCTGTGTCCAGTGGCTCGTGGTTCAGGGCTTTGGCATAGGAGTGGAGCTCTGACAGGCGCAACCCAGTGATACACTTGAGCAAAAAGAAAGCCCTCAGCTTTGAATGATGATGGAGATTTGGGGGTCACTGCATCAGGCCTTGGCAGGCTGCCCAGTTGTGACAGGAAAAGCCAGAGCATGCTGGAATGTGGCTGAGCTGTATTTCTTCGGGAGCGTTTTATGTCTTGTACCTGCCCATTAAATATCCTCAAAGGATGAATTCCGTGTGAACAGCAGGGAGTAACAATACCTCATAAGCACTCTTCTCATGAGTGATTCAGATGAAGACATGGGAGAGGCAAAAACGGTTTACGGTAACTTTGAAATTAGCAAGTCAAAAGCATAATGGTTGAAGAGATTAATCCACCAAATGTCTTGACAGATTTGCATGGTACCTGGCAACCATGTTAACTTGTGTATCAACAAGAGCCATCCCTAACACAGAAGAGGCTGGAATCTGCTGGTAGCTGGCGTGGCGTGAGAGATGCCACATGCAGGGATAGTCCCAGGGCAGGCTGAAATCAGCACCAGGCTTCCTACTGCAAGCTGTGCTGTGCAGCGACTGCAGCCTTGAGTAAACAGAACTGACCACCCATGGATCCCCACCAGACTACTACCTCTGTGCATGTCTTCTTAGTAAATATATAAACCATATTTATCTTAATTACATAACAGATATAAGTGGCACAACAAATAGACTTAAAATTGACCAGCAACTTTTGTTAACCGGCTTAATATTTGAGTGCTTTTTGTTTGCTTGCTGAGTGCCAGTTGCTAACCTTGGGCTGATGTTTTGCTCAATGGGGTATGTGTGCATTTATGTAAAAAAAATTCAGCTAGAGCTAGCTGCTTAACCCTCTTGAGGATAAAGAAGAAGTGCATCTTCCTCAGCATGAAGAAATCCCCAAATACTAAAGCTGCTCAACCTTGTTCTTTATGGAAAACCCTGGTGCTGAGAAGATACCAGAAAGCCCTGGTCCTGGGAGAGGACTGCAAAGGGATATGAGAGTTGAACACATAGGATAGCTGTGGGAAAGGGCCCAAGGAAATCCATCCTTCCAGAATTTCTTAACTTAGGGACTGCCTATGCATCCCATTTCTGGACATCACCACTGCTGTCAACCCCTGCTGAGGATGCACAGGGAAGACTCACTGACAACAGCTGCCCTGGAATATGGCCTGACCCTGCTGAGCACTGTGCCAAAGACCTGTCTCCACTCAGCGCTGCCCATCAATTGTGCTGCATTTATTCCTGTGCAAACACACCTGTGATACCCTGTGATCTGACTGGCACGGTGTCCTGTGCCAAGGAATGCCTCAGAGTGAGCCAATGGCGCACCCATCACCACATCCCAGGGGGCTTGGCTGCAGCTCATCTCCCCTGGGCAACCCTCACCTGCTGTTTATGTCTTCCTGCCCTACTTCCTGCCCTGGGCACGGAGCTGGGCCCCCACACACCCTGTGTCTGGCTGCCTGCAGGCACCTTGGTTTGCCACCACGGAAATTAATGATTTACAGGAGATCTGAGTATACCTAGAACACGCCTGCTCACAGGACAGAGGCTCAGGCTGCAAGAGGCAGTCCTGTCTGTGCTCGCTCCTGGGCCAGGCCAGAAGCAAACCCAAACCTCAAATGCTGTCAGATTTCTTTCCTTTTTTAAATAGAAAAAAAATTCAAGGCAGTATTTTGTCTCCTGGTTTCATGATTTATCCTTTGTAGAGCTCCTTCCTACGCTAACCCACTAGCCCCATTGCATTGCTGCCTGCCTGGAGAGATGTTCAGAGCTTCAAGAGAGCAGTGATCAAAGATGGACATATGAGAACTTGTCACTGGTAAGTATGTGGGGCCTTTATTCCCTTATGATGAGGAGGTGATGAGGTTTAAAAGACTTATCAATATGGAGCAGGGTATTTTTAGTATGTCTGGCTTCAGTGGGAACAAGGGCTGCTCAGAAGGTCAGAAGGGAATTGGGATGAGCACGGTAGTTTTTCAGGAGAGAGCATAATTTGGATACCTGCATTTACTCCTGGTTTTTGCCCAGCCTCCAGGCAAACACTCATGCACATCCCAGAGATGTGAGATCACATCCCAAAGATGCTGCTGTCCAGGACTTCCTGGAAAATTTCAGCTCATCCACACTCAGAGTACAGAGGTTTAAAACTGAGGGACTCAGGGCAGTGTCAAAACACCCCTCCCCTCCTGAAAGCTGTGGAGACCTGCTCCCAACTCTGCTGCAGGCACTGCCCAGCCCACATGTGCAACTGCTCAGCTACATCCCAAACCCCAGGGGTTTGGGGCATTCTGGGCCTGGGCTGGCCAGTGGTGCTGGTTCAGCAGCTGCTGCAGGAGTGACCCAGGCACCTTTCTAGGTAGGTGCAGGATCTCCTGACAACAGGGCAGGCAGGACAGCCATAGGACAGGGCTCAAGCCCAAATAAATCCTCCTTTCAGTTATTTTAAAACTTCCATCAGATGCTATCAGCCATCACTAAGGAGCAGTAATCTACAAGATTAAGTAGCCTGAAAGAGAGAAATTCTTTTAACACTGATGTGGAACTAGTTTAAAAGAGCTTCATTATCTTCCCATTATCACTGACAGAACCAGATGTCGACAGGTTGAAGAACAGTGATGAAAAATGAGCTGTCTTGCAGCTAGTTTACCAACCTGTCAAAAGCAGAATTTGCACATCCAGAGCAAACTTATCCCCTGTGAGCAGTGCTGGCACCAAAACTTCTTTTCTCAAGGTGTCACCCATGGCAATCAGAGGGCTGAGAACCTCTGGAGCTGCCATCCTCCCTGCAGAAGACTTGCCAAACTTCACACCTAACATGTATCAAGCATTAAAAACTCACCAGTGTTGCTGAACATGGCTCTTGTCAGAATTTCTACCCGAGATGCTTGCGATGCCAGCAGCTTCCAAGCTCCTGAGTAGTCTCTGCCACTTGCTTCTGAGTGCGGAGAAGGAAGACAGGCTGCCCTTTTTATCTGTGTCTTGCTCTGAGGTGTCAGCAGGTCCACTGCCAAGGGGTGGTGTTTCGAGAAAGGAAGTTCCCATGGAGAAAAAAAAAAGACTACAACTCCCTCTGCACATAGTCAGACCCTGAAAAACAGCGAAACTTAAATCCCGACTCACATGGAAGGTGAATTTGCACAATCAGATGACAAGTGGACAGACCCTTCACTGACAAACAGTAAAATCATGGGCTAGGTGAGTAACAAGAATTCACCTATGCCCTAATATCCAGGTCACCAGGCCTGCAGCTCCAGGGCTAACTTTACAAGGAAGCCCACAGACATTTAGTCCTTAGGAGAACAGAGTTCCCCATTAGGACCAGTCTAACATTCTTTTAAGTTAATGAGGTTTTTGTCATCACATTTGGGACAGAAATACTTCGAGCTGTGGGCTAAAATCCAGAATTTACACATGTGGGTTGCAAAGCTGAAGGATCCTAGCACTGGTGCCCTCCCCACAGGATGAGGTGGACGTCAAGGGAGATAGCCCAGCAGGAACACTGAGTGGGAAAGAGGAGAATCAGGCTATGTCCAGGAGGAGAAAGAAATGTGGTGGAACAGGAGCTGTTTGCTGGCTGCTCTTTGCTGACAGCTCTGCCAAAGGTCTCTGCCAGGACATGGTTGAACTCCACATGCCCCACTGCCATCCTGGTCCTCAGGGTGACCAAAGATGGAGAGATGAGTCTAAACAACAGAGAGGAGAGCTGGCGGTATACAGGCCACCAGTGACATGGGCACAGTGTCCCCCAGGCACCCAGAAAGGTAGAGGTGGCTCAGCTGTGTGAGCAGCCTCAGCCTCCTGATGCCTCCCTCAATGGCAGCAGCCCAGGGTTCAGCAAGGTAGAATTCTGTTTGCAGGACTGCCACGTCTAAATGTAGGTTCTACCTAAAGAGGATCTGCCTGTGGAAGCCTTCAAAGGCCCCAGGTTTTCTCCACTGGTTTAGGTAAGTAGGTATTTCCTTCAGGAGGACTGTTTCTCTCAGTGCAAATGAGGAGCTGAGTTAGCAGATGCCACCCTCTGAGCATGTCACTGCTTGCTGGCAGGTGTATGTTGGGTGTCCTTACTCCAGAGCATGACTAGGGCCCCACAGGGCACTGAGGGTTCAGCACACATCCATAATCTCGCAGGACATCTGCAAGAACATCTGAACCACCAGTGTTCTTAGCAGATGGAGCATCACTCACCATTCAGCACCAGACAATGCGCTGGCAACGACATATTTCACTATTGACAAAAACACTGCAGCCCTGATTTACCTTTCCGTGTTGCTTTTATTCTGCATTTCCTTCCTCCTAGAAGGTGAAAAACATTTTTGTTTAGAAGCAGGATGGGATGAAGTAAAGTATACATGGAATGTCAGTACAATAACATAACCAGTAACGCATGTAATCTGAACATTTATTATGTATCTTACTGGTTTCCACTTAACTGCAGCAAGAGTAATCCACATCAGCTGAAGTCACTGACAGTAGCTTCCTAATCCAGTCTCAACCTGTTTTATACATCATTCTGTGCTTGGTTGGAGGCATCTTAAATTGTGTTGAAACAATTGTCCTACAGCAAAATTACAGATTTTTGCAAACGGGAACAGATTTATGTTGGTAACACTTTGCTTCTGAAAAAAAATAATTCTAGATGTGTGCTGGAGAGTGAGCAAGGGAAGCAGGGCATGTATTCACCAGGAACAGTCATACTTCCAGTCCTGTGGAGTTTTGCAAAACTTTGATTTCAACAGTGTGCATGTCCTGACCCTCACTTTAAACTTCAGAGTTCGAGGAAAGATTGTAAAAATTACATGGGTGTGGGTTCTGCCCTGCCATGAACCTACTCCATCTTGGAAGGTGGCTGACTTTTTTTTGTTTTGGTGGGGGGGAGGGGGGATGTTTGGCCATTGGGGCATGGTTTCAGTTCTCCTTTTGCTTTGTGCAGCTGCTGATCTAGCCCGTTCTCATTATCTTTCTCAACACACAGCTAGTATCTCAATTCAACAAAACTAAACTTGGCACATGGTACCACACTCCCAACACAACCTCCTGCCCCTGGCTCATACAAGTTTGCCCTACCAGGAAAGGCCATTGAACTCTAATATTCTCCAAGAGTTGTTGGCAAGGTCCGAGAAGAGGAATTTCAGCTTAAACTACAGGAATGTTTTTAAAAGACGTGGTTTCAAGTTTTTTCATGTTGTTGGCAGGTGATCTGTGTCTTTTTACAGGTAAACCTCCTTCTGTCTTAGCCAGAGTGGCTGCCTATGGTTCAGCACCATGGCTTTTTTTCTTGGTGAAACAATGAAAAATACCAGCCCATTTTAATTTCATTTTTTTACCCCCAAACAGTTATAACAGTTAATCACTTCAATCTGTCTCATAAAACTATACTCTTTTAATTAACAGTAGCAGGAGATTTTCTTTCCACAGGCAATCTATTTCCAATAATGTCAGCAACTTACTTTCCAGCTTGCAAAATAAGACAACAGAGGTGGTCAGCCTTATCTGCATCTGTCTGTTGCAAGGTCGCCTTATTAGCTGGCACAAGAAGGTAATAAAATGCAAACAAATAAAACAAAATTCCCCAGTGGCTGCTCCCCGATTTGCAAGCTTGCCCTTTGTCTCAGGTTTTGTTTATTTTGTGTATCAAAAATGACAAAAGAAGTCAAACTTCCAGAGCATGACCACAGGTATTGATACCAAGTAGGAAAGACAAATCCTTAGCTTAACATTTTCATTCATTTGCAGCCTCATGAGAAGCTGCCTTTTATAACAGCAATTTACTGAGCTACATTTTTTATAAACACCTGAGGCTTCAAGTTGCTTTTGTTTTGTCGGGGTTTTTTTTCTATGTCTAGTCAGAGTAACACACAAAATAAACAACAGATCGAAAACAGCACAGGTTTCCTTTTTGGTGCTCTGGAAAGGTGAACTCATCCTCTCAGCCTTCCCACGGGGTGTCTCTGAGGTGTCAGAGGGTGAGCAGTGCATCCGGCATGGTACACACGGACACAGCCCCTGTCTGGGTCCTGAGGGGCACCACGGGGAGAAGATGTCCTCCACTGAGCACAGCAGGACTGCTCCCACGTGCAACACCTAGTAGATGTTGAGTCTTGCCTGAATCACAGCCTAGGGAGTGATAAGTGGTAAGAAGTCTCGGGGGTGTCAAAGACAAAAAAAGCACAGATGGAGAACAGCTGAGGATCTGGTCCATCTCATTTGAGCTGGATTTGAAGTGCTACGTCGGTCCTGCTCTCACACTTTCATTAAGCTGTACCTCAGTCTTTAGGAATGTCCTAGTATTAGACACATCACATCCACACAACGATCCTGACGTGCCAGTGCTGCTGTTACTCTGAGAGGAGCATTGATTTGATCACTTCCCACTCACATACTTCGATCATGGACCATGACAGTGGTCTGTGCCCACAGGGCATCCCCTGTATCCAGCAGGCAGATTCACTTCTAATCCAACATGAGCCAACTTGTGGTAGGCATTCGGACGTCAGGGGTTGATGCAAGATGGCCAAGCCCAGATCTTAACTGATTCCAAGTCATCTGGCCCCAGACACCTGGTAATGAGTTCCTCACAGGCAAATACCAGAGAAGTGATTGATGCCAGTATAATTATTATAGGAATTCCACTGTTTCATAGAATCGTGAAATCATAGAAAATCCTGAGTTGTAAGGGACCCACAAGGGTCATGGAAGCCCAACCCCTTCCTTCCAACTCAACACTGAAAGAGGATTTTTGGATATAAGTTAGGGATATAGGTGACTAGCTTTGGGCATTTACCTGCAGAAGGAATGAAAACTGTATCACCCTGTGCCAAACCCAGCACCACCCAAGGGCTCTGCACCTGAAGAAGACAAAGACAGAGATCAAACAGCGACCATACCTCCACATACATCAAACAGAGACTTATGGCTACCCAGGCAAAACACTCTCCCTGCCCTGAAAGAGAAGTTCTGTGGGCCCAAAAACTTGAGGTTTTAAGCCATTGACAAAAGAGAAGAGCAAGCCAAAATTCTATGATAAAATATTTTTTAAGATCCCTTTCCTGGCTAAGGTGCAAAAGGCAAAATTGCAATATTAGTCTAGATATATGGGGCAACAACGTGTGAAGGTTGAACGTGGAATTTTGGTACTATGACTTCTTGACCCTCCGTTCTAGTACAATGGTTGCACTGGAAACACTGAAATACCCATGCTCCAGTGCTGAGTATCCATCTAAAAGGATTCAACATGAGGTACTTCTGCTTCTTGGCAAAATACTTCAGAATTTTGTGCAATAAATTACAAAAAACCATGTCCATCATGTCACCTTTTCCGGACAGTAGCTTTTTTAAAAATATTTGCCCACTTTTTGAACCTGATGAGCCAGCTAGCCTCTGCTGCTTCCTGCAGGCAGGAGCTCCTCAGCCAAATGACACACTGCAAGAAGAGGAAGCTCCTTTGGCTTTGACGCTTGCTGGCTTCCCTTGTGGCCCCCATCCTCGTGGCAGGGGAAACAATTGACAGCTTACTTTCGCCATTATTCCAGCTTACTTTCTCCATGCAACTCAGGGTCTTCTCAGCCCTTATTAAAAGGCACCACTGTCTCTTCTGCAGTCTGAATGGCCCTAGACTGCTCCCTCCCTCCTCACACCTTCATCCCATCCAGGGACCTGAAATGGTGAGAAGGACCCCCCTCACCATGCCATCCCATAACCTACAGTGTGTGTTTGGAAAGGGTCCAACAAGGAGGGTGTAGTTATTCCAGGGCTGTATCCACCCTACTGCCACTGACCCATGAACTTGCTTGCATGTATGACCACACTGACTGATTGCAGTGTGAACACATACTCACAGCCTACACCTAAAGCAAACAATATGAAAAGGTACGAGGAAAAATAAAGCAAAAGAGGGCTGCAAAAAATAAATGGTAAGGGCAAGGAAATCAACAGCACAAATATTGAATCAGGGATAAAACAGTTTATTCATTTATTAAAAACAGCTCCAGCGAACAAGGAAAATAGTGAAAGAATACCTTCCCACCTACAGGATATGTGTCTGGTTGCAAATGTCTAAGTGAGAAAACAGAAACTTGCATGCCAGTGTCTTCGAGTAACATTTCTTTCTGCAGGGGAGGTTTAACAGCTTCTCCCACCTGTCTGTGTGGGTGTGTGTCTATACACATCAGGTTGTACATGGTCTACAGACTACAGGTCACACTGAGCCATGCCATGTTCCCGCCAGACAGCTCTGCAACTCAAATTGTCACATGGTGGGAAGGGAGAAACTTCCTAGACCAAGGTTTGCAAGGAGGAGATGGTCCCGTGCAGTGCTGGGGATCTGGCTCATGTGCCGCACCAGAGCAGACCGAAACCACAGCAGGTGCAAAGGTTTTGTCCCACTCCTGAATGCATCCATCAAGTGGCAGTCTCCAGGTATGGTGGGACTGACTGAATCCAGGGATCTGTGGCTATTTGCCCTGAAAAGCAACCGAGCCAGTGTACTCCCACCCACCCCTCATCACAGCATCCAGGCTATTGTTCTTCACAGCAGCCCATGATGCTCCTCTCCATGACCACCAGGGTTTTCTAGAAAGAATTTTCATGCAGCACAGGTTCCTGACAGACTTATGCTTGTGATTGCCTAACTCTGGAGTGTCCTGAAGAGAACAAGTCACTTAAACTACCTCCTATCTGGATTAGGAAACAGCCAACTGGCAGCGGAAAATATACGTGTAATGCCTCATCCTTCCCTGGGGCACTGCTCATTTCTCCCTAAGTGTTGCCTTAATTTACTGAAAGCAATTAGGTTCGAAGCCCTGGCTGCTGTTCAGACTTTGCACACTGCAGGTCACAGTGCCAAGCAGAGCTGTCCAACTCTCACCTCTCGCTGCAAAACCAGAGATGCTCTGCTTGTGCCAAGGGAGGACCTGAGCTGCTCACATGGCCGAGCTCCAGCCCCAGCTCTCACAGGCTCATAGTGACCTCTGAGCAAAACAAGACTGAGCAACAGGTTCAAAATGTACCAAAAGTGGTAGCACCATCTACAGTGCCCCACCTTTGCAGCCCTTCCCTCTTGCTTATTTCCATTGACATGGATTTATTCCCTTAGGGTACAGTGGAGCCTCTGTGTCGTGCAAAACCTGTGCAGGGCTAAGCACGGTGTGCATCATCTCCCCCCAGCAAAACGGGAGTGGGAGGCCCCACCCAGGAGTTCCCCAGGCTTTAACCCAGCACCAGCAATCCCTCAGGACTTCAAGGGCATGAAGGGAGCTGCTTAGGAAATCTTGGCAGTTAGTACAGCCACTCACAGGCACCCTTCCTTAAACCTCAAGGGAGAATTGAAACAACTAATAATGTTATTAGCAGTCAGAAACCAAAAAGCCTTGTTGCAGAGTGAATAGCGTGGCTGGCTGGTTGGCTGCTCCCAGGGCAAAGAGTCTCCTGTGTATGCCAAGTGCTGCTGCTGGCCATGGGTCACTGTGGTGCTGCACGCAGCCATGGGACGGAATAACACAAGGTCGGGGCTTCCTGGACATCCCTCTGGGCACCCCATGCTGGGGTGCTGCAGCTGGTCAGCACTGCCCAGCCCTGGGAGCCATTGCTAACACTGCGCCCACCTGGCTATCCCTTCAACCAGCAAAGGCTCAAATTCACAAAGCACTTTGCTATTGTGGAGTCCTTGTCCTTTGATAAATTTGTTTTCAGGCTATGAATGCACACACAAATGTCCATTATGGTTTCTGTGGTTAGAATACAAGCCTCTGGCAGCCTAGGTCTGCATGGTGCCTCAAGGAGGAACATCCTTTCTGTGGCACAGCAGGATTTAATGGGAACTGCTAAACATGGAGGCAGGAGGTCAAACCAGTTTCCAATTATAGATAGTGGTGATCAAGAAATTGGCCCCTAGGAAAATCCAGGGAAATCCATCTGTCTGCCCAGATGGGATGGCTACCAACACTAGACTGAGTCACTTGAGGTTTTGTCTAGCTGAGTCTTGAAAACCTCCATGGGCAGAGACTCTGCTGCCTGTATAGGCAACTAACCTCCCAGTGACATTTCTTCCCCTGACATCCAGCTTGAAAGTCCTAAGACAGAACCCGTGTCTGTTGACTTGTTTAGTATTGCCCATTTCTCTGCTGCCTCTGTAACTCCTTTCCAAGGTGAATTGGGTCAGCCTGAGCCTTCCTTGTCTCCAACCAGCCCACATCCCTCAGCCTCTCCTCCTAGGTCCCTGACATCTTGGAGTGGATCCTTGAGCCAGACCAGTTTCCTACACCCCTCTTGAATTTGGGGGTCCAGCACTGGAAAAAACACACCATTGACTATGTCAGGACTCTGAGAGCACCACTGGGACTGGCTGCCCCTCCCCAACCCACAGGGCTTCCCCCTCCTCCCTGCCCATGGCCCAGGACCCCATTTCAGGTTTTACAAACAAGTTGCTGACCTTTCTTTTTTTTCGTGTTAAAGTATCTAGAAAGAGACTTGCCTTGGAAAGGGCACTGAAACACCCAGCCCAACAACCATCTGCCTAAAGCTAGGTGCTGTTTTACAGTTTAAAGTACTTTGTTCCATCCTCAGGAAGGACCACCTTTTCAGGAATGTTGTCCTCTTCAATCCTTTCCATTAAGAAGTCACGTGGTACAACACTCCACACACTTGATTTTTAGGGGCAAAGCCCTGGTTCTCCTGGGAAGACTTTTACCACTGCCCTGAGCTCACCCCAGATTTTTCTCCAAGAGCAAGTGAGCTGCAGGCACCACACCACTTGCTGTGGGTAAGTGCCCATATTGTGCAACTTCCCTCTGCACCTCTCAGATCCCCAAAATGAAGGTTTGCTGCTGCTCTTCTGCAGAAGACCACCCCGAAGGATTAGTCAGGATTAGTACCCATTTCTTACTAATTTAATGTTTTTTTCTGTGCCGGACAAGGTCAGAGCTACTCTTCCGGCATGTTGCATCACAGGACTTCCTTCTTTGAAAAAACCCCCCACTGCTTGCAAGACCATGTAATTATGTGTGCATGTGGGACACTCTTGTACTGTGATCATTTAAGGTCTCTGAAGGGTCAGCGGAGGGCACTGAGTCAAATTCCTTGGAAATTTTGAATATACCAAACTCAGCAGAACAATTGACCATACTTATTTATTGCATCTACTTCAAATAATTATCACCTGGGCAAACATACCATCCTTCAAGGGATTTCAATATATGCTGTGACTGAGATGCTGTACAAACTTTCAATGAATCCTTGTAAATGACAACAGGGACATTTAGAAGTTTTTATGTGTATTTCCTTATCTAATCAGTCAAATTATGGTTTAAGGTTCAACTGAAACTATAATTTCATTTGGCTTTGTTCCTTGTAAAGGTATATGAGACATTGTTTACCTTAGAATACAATACTCCCAGACCTTGTTTATAAAGATTTTTGTAATGCTTCCACCATTAATTCAAATACTCTTATTTGAATCTTTCTGAGTTTCATGTGAGCCTTCCTGTTAACTATGCACCTGCTTCTTCTACTCTGTAAAAGTATGACATGGCATGGCCATGCCTAATGGTGAACAAGATGCTGAAAAACAAAGTGCTGTGTTTGAGAATGAGAGGAAGGTGCAGGAAAGACTCACTACATCCAGCACTTGGGAGGTGAGAGAATCATGGAATGGTTTGTGTTGAAAGGGACCTTAAAGATCATATAGTTCCAAACACCCTGCCAGAAGCAGAGACACCTTCCACTAGACCAGGCTGCTCAGAGCTCCATCCAACCTGGCTTTGAGTAGTGACAGGGATGGGGCATCCACAGCTTCTCTGGACAACCTGTTCCAGTAAAGATTTCTTTCCATCTATCTAACCTAATTTTCCCTTCTTACAGTTTGTACCCATTATTCCTCATCCTATAACTGCAGTTCCTGATGAAGAGTCCCTCTCTGGCTTCCCTGTAGGCCCCCTTCAGATACTGGAAGGTTGCTGTGAGGTCTCCACACAACCTTTTCTTCTCCAGGCTGAACAGCCCCAACTTTCTCAGCCTGTCTTCATAGGGCAGGTGCTCAAGTCCCATTATCAATTTTGTGGCCTCCTGGACTTGCCCTGACAGTTGCATCTTCCTCCTACATCAGGGGCGCCAGAGCTGGATGCAGCACCACAGGTGGAGTCTCATGAGAGGAGAGGGACAGAATCACCTCCTACACCTACTGGCCACACTCCTTTAGATGCAGCCCAGGATTTGTTTGGCTTTCTGGGCTGCCGGCCCACACTGCTGGCTCATGTTGAGTTTCTGGTCAGCCACTACCCCTAAGTCCTTCTCCACAAGGCTGCTGTGAATTGTGTCTCTGTCCAACTTGTACGTGTGCCTGGGATCAAGTCCATATCTCCAATTTATAGACAAGGATGTCGTGCAGGACAGTGTCTAATGCTTTGCACAAGCCCAGGTAGCCAGTATCTATGGCTTTGCCCCTACCAACCAGTGCTGTAGATGCAGCACTGAGTTTCTGTGAGATGTGCACACAGAAGTGTATTTTGCTGGAATTTGAGTGGAAACATGTGCCCAGGACTCTTCTCTAATAATACCTCGCCTAACTGAGCAAAAACTCCACACAAGTGCACTGCCATAGTTCCCATATAAAAGCAACCCAACTTCCACCTCGGTAAACCAAAGTCTTGGAGTTGGCCATGATCTTCAGCCACCTTACAAGGTCCACCACATCTGAACCACTGACTTGTCAGACACAGCTCATTCGTTAGTCTCACATTGCTTTTTTTTGTGTGTGTGGTCTAAAATATCTGTAAATAAAAAAAATTCAGCCACTGAGCTTTGGACAGAGTTTTATTTTGCAAATTCCCCCTTTCTTTTTTATTACCTTCAGCCACATTTTGGATGATCCCACATGAATGGTTTACCAGAAGTGTACTGCTTTGCCACACAGCGACTGCAGTTTTTCTTGTAGCCCTGGCCCCACTGGCACACATGGCCAGACTCTTGTGTACACAAGAGGGGTGGGATTCTGCCATAAAATGAACCCTGCTTGGCAATGTTTTCTTACCGTGGGAATTGAAGGAAAACTTACTTCCGTTCCCACCTTCAGATATTTATAAGAGAATTTACAGCCCTGGTTTATATTCATCCGCCCTAAAGTGAATATCACCTAGTAAAGTGCTGCTCACACCTTCTGCACACCTTCTATTTCTGAAGAAACACCTCCTAAATCTTGACCTCCAACAGTGACTGTAATAAATGTCAGTTTTGAGATAGTCCAGGTAAAAAAGCTTTCCAAATGGTTTATTAGGAAATGGGACAACAGCCAAATTAACCAGAGAGACTGGTCCTCCTACTGCTGGTTGCATGAAGGCAGCCATGGCTTACAGCTGGCTGACAGTTAGTAACAAGGGCAAATAAATCAGGCTTCATTAGTTTTCCATCATCTATGAAGATCTAAGGAGACATGATGTACTTAGAAATGCATGATTCCTGGCTGTCATGTCTACAGACCTATGAGGGATGCTGGGTCCCTGTGTTGGGTCCCTGTGTCAGGTCCCAGCTTCCCAGGCAACTGGATGTGCCTCACCCTACCACAGCTGCCACTCAGAGAGCTCCCCAGGTGCAAAGACCCATGGTGGCAGGGAGGGAAGGCACTCAGAGCACTCTGCCCTCTCCCCCACCACATATGCAGCTCCCCTCTTTGACGGGAAGACTTGAGAGCACACTGAGTGGACAGGCAAAGGCTTTGCCCCTCTTGGGACGTGGCTGCCAGATGTGGTGAGCTAGAACAGCAGGGAATGGAGCAAAGGGCTCTTGGCCTCTTCTGGGAGACAGTGACTCTTCTGACTCAAAGAAGAAGGCACAAACCCAACTCCAGAGCCATTTCCATCCACAAGTCTATTTTACACTTGACACAGCGCAGATCTGCCAGTCATGACAGACCTGACAGGTTCTGATACAGACGCTCACAGAAATGTGTCCTTGGGTTTTCTGCACATGCCACAAACATGACTCACCTTCTGTCATTACAAGATGACAGAGACAACCTGGCAAGCCCAGAGCAAACAAGTGATATCACCAGCATGATGCATACATTTATAGGCATCATTACATTTCTTAATTAGGATTCCAACTGAAGAAATTCCAAGAAAAAAAAAGAAGTGGGCAGGGGAATGAAGCCGATACCTTACAAATGATGATTCGTGACACATTCACCAAACTGACACCTGGACACGGAGTAATCACTGATGCAAAATTTAGCAGACACCTGGATACCAGTGATCTGGTTGATCACATCACATGAATGGGAAAAAGCATCATCCAGAGGTATAGAAAAAACATGGCTTGAGAAACTCCCTTTTACCAAACATCAAAGCAATTGTCAACTTGAGTGGGGATGGGGCATGTGTTGAACATGGACACTCCAAGTGAAAGCAGGTTGCCTGTCAAATTGTCCCACAATTAGTTTGACCTACACAAAGGAGGAATGGTGATCAAAATCCTATTCTGGGTAAGTGTTTAAAGGAAAGAGCAGCAACCTTACAGTGACTAACATGTCAGGAATGGGTAAGTGAAAATTCGAAATGTCAGATACAAATGGCAAGTTAAAAGGTGTATGTGACTGATAGAGGAAGCTGAAGGAATTAATGGAAGTCTCCACAGCCTTACAAGTAGCAGAGGGCATACATCCATTTCAACAGACAGAAAGTCAGGAACAGCAGAGCAGAAATAACAGCTGCCTTCAGCATCTAATTCTGATTGCTCTTCTATTTTGGGATAGGTCCTTTCATGAAAAATACTGATGCACAAGCACCATCCACAGCCATCATGTTTACTTTCAGCATTCCCCAAACTGGGAAAGCTCCACAGCCAGAGGGTGTGAAGAAGAAGAGTGGCTGATAAGCCTCTGGCCCTGATTTTTACAATACTGACTCAGAGTTGACCAGCTCCCTCTGAGGCTGTCACTGCCACCACACCACCACCAGGAAAGATGTGACCAACATGATTCTGCAAGTCAGCAGATGAGCAGTGAGCAGGGGTTAGCAGCTCGTTGGCCGACGTGTTCAGAGGTCGGTGGGGACTGGGGATGCTGTCATGAGATGGGCTGCAGAGGGGCAGCATGGCACCGTGACCCCTCCAGCAGCTATCATTCCTTCTTCTCCGCTGGGACCTGCACCAGCTGGGGTGCAGCCGTGTGCAGCAGCATGAGCCCGCAGACTGTCATGGCGAGGCCGACCCACCACAGAGGCGTCCACGTCTCCCCGAAGAGCAATTTTCCCAGGATAGCCTGAAGGAAAAGACAGACACAAAGCTTTGCTGGGCCGAGCTGCCCCAGGGCCTCTTGTGCTGCCAGAGCTGTGAGGACTTCTGGGAGAGAGAGCCCTGGAAAAAACCTGGTTGAGGAAACTCCTACTGGGATGACTAACAGGAATGGCTGCTGAAGGTGGTGCTGGAGATGACCAGCTCCACCACCAGCCTGGAAGCACAGCCATATTGTGGTCTCAAAGCAGGATTTGACAGATGCGCATGTGCTTTGCTGCCTTCCCAGCACTTCTCGGGAGCAAAATTTCCCACTGACTGGGCACTTATTATTATTGTCGATTATTGGACACCACCATGAGCTGTCAGCCAGCTGGAGCACAGAAACAAGGTGCATTGCTGCCAAGAGTGAAAAGCAAGTGGAAAAATCCTGTGGATCAAAGACTCTCTTACTGTCACTAGAGGTGATGCATCTTTAGACCCAGCTAGGGTGAGTCTGGCTTGTCACAAGTGAGGTGCTGCAAAGGAAAAGCAAAATGAAGCAAAGCTCCCAGCTCCAGCTCCCACTGGCAATTAGAAAAGTTCAGTAAACTGTGTTGCTGCTGCAAGGCATCATGCTGGGCAGCAGGACCCTTCCTCCTGCACCACCCAGTAAAGTTCCACCACCCGTGCCGTGAACAACTATCAGAGCAGGCCTGACACAATCATTTCACATCTGCCTGTAACTCTCCCTTTGTGGCCAGCGATGCTGGTTACACTGGGAGATGAGCTACAGCTCCTCAGGCTTCAGTGTCTGGGGAATGGGTCTACTCACCGAAGAGATGAAGTTGGAAGCTGTTGTTGTCACAGAAGCAGCAGCTGAGGAGGAGGAGAGTCGTAAGGCTTTTGTGAAGACTGTCCACATCATTGCATTGCACACAACCACCAGGCCAATGCAGCTGAGGCGAAGCAACACTGGTAGCTGCAGGACAAATCAGAAAACTCTGTGTATTTTCACCCCCCACTTATTCAACCTCAATAATTCATGGGCACTTCGGAGCCAAACCTAATGGTGTGGGCTTTTAAAACTGAATTACAATTGGTACTGCATGAAGATGAATATATTAAATCACAGAAGGAAATGGAAATGAGGAAACAGCTCTGGACAGACTGTGAGCCTGCCATGTCCTGCTGCAAGCCCAGCCTCACACTACAAGCTGAGAAGTGCTGGGATAACGTGCAGCAGCTGCCATGCCAGAAGCCAATTTGCAGAGAGCTCTCCAGTTCATGACGTGGTGCCCCATGCAGCACCCATAAATGCCCTTCACTTATCACTTGATGTATGGAAAAGGGTCAAATTCAGTCTGACAAACACCAGAGATGTACATGCTGGCACTGTGCGTGCTCCAGAACCCAACTGTTGTGCATGTGAGCCAACACCTGGGTGGTCCCAAAGCACTCATCCTACCGAGCTCCCAGGACCTGGCCTGCCCTCCTGCTGCAGTGAGGGTACAGCAGGATCTCTGGGAGGGAAGAAAGAGCTGTGGCTTCATGCCTTCTTTTGCACACTCACTGGAGAGTAGGCAAGTTTACTGACAGGGTCTCTGCTCTAGCATTTAGTGGCAACAAAACCAATTCTGAATTCAAGGGCCTCAAGAAAGATCTCCCTCCTTAGACAACCTGACCAGATGTGGAACTACCTCAGTCTAAAAAAAGTTGCACCTAAAAAGCCAGCACCATTCACAGTGCCCCCCAGCCCTTCCTAGTTTAAGCAGCTGAGGCCACCTCCCCAGCCCCTGGGTACCACGTAGTTGATGTGAAGACACCAAGGGATATCACAGGCTCTCACAACTCTCACAAGCAGTGGCACGTGAAAACAAAGCTTTGTCTAAGCCCGTAGCAGTCACAGCTTCATAGCCTGCTACCTTTCAGTCCATGGTGGGATCCATCGTGAGGCAGACAGAAATGCAGGTTTGAAGCCACCAACAAATAAAGCTCAGAGGTGGCACCTGCCCCGTGGAAATGGCTGCAGTGTCCTGCCAGGTGCTCAAATCAATGGGGTCCACCAACTGTGTCCTGCTCCCATGCAGAAGAAGAAATTACTAATTGCAAGCAGTGGGGGAGCCCACAGTTTTCTGAAGCAAGTGATATGGCAAGTACAAAGTTAAAAGGAAAACAATGCAAAGCAAATCCATGCTTGATGGCTGGCACAAGCTCTCCGAGGCTAATCCCACTCCAGTGAGGGATGGTGCAGGTGTGTGGCCTCATTTTGCCCCACTTGCAACAAATGTCTCCAACTTTTGCAACTGATCAAAACTTTGTTTTCCCACTAACACCCTGGCAAACCCTGTGTGGATGGGTAAGAGGGACAACCGTGTCCAGCTACTACCACTCCTCTGAGTAAGAAAACTTCTGCTGTGTTAGGGCTCACCACAGGATGGGGTTTGCCTCCCAGTTTCACTCTCTGCCTGTATGACCCGGCAGTTTTACTTTCCTCGGGGAGTTATGTACATCCACACACCTCTAGTGAGTAAGCAGACTTGAGAGTAGGCATGAGAGGGGAAAACAATTCTTTGTGTTTCACCTAACTTTAGTGTATTTCTGCATCAGAAAGAGACCACTCTGCTGAGGTAAAAAAAAAGCCTTAAGAAATCTTGTTAATGCCTTCAACCATTAGCCCAAGGGTGTAGAGGGATGGAGCCCAGGCTCTTCTCCAAGGTCCATTTGGATATGACAAGAGGCAACAAGTGAAGTTTGGAACAAATGAAATCTGTTACAAGGAAAAGCAAAGGTGATCAAGCACTGGAACAGAGGTCATGGGCTCTCCAACCTTCTAAGTATTTAAAATCTAACTGGACAAGGTCATGTGTAAGGACAGGTTGGACTAGAGACCTCCAGAGATCTTGCTAGACTTGAGCTAGTCTGAGACTACCAGTGGTGAAGCAAAGTTGGCTCCCACCATCACAGCAACTATGCCACCTTCAAAAGTGACCTGGAACCCACGGCTTCTTCTGATCTCCTAATGCAGAGCCAGGGAAATCAGCTGCAGGTGGCACATGCCCAGAAGGAAGGTTTATCAGAGAAAGGTCAAGTTTCTCTGTGCCCAGGGCAGCAGAGTGGTCATCGCAATGGCATGCAGACAGAGATAGGAACATCCCTATGTGCTCCCCACAAGGAAGGAGGGAAATAAATTCCTTCCCTGCTAAAGGCTCAGCTGAGCCACCCCAATGAGTCAAGGATTACTGTTCTGATTGCTTTTCTAAGCAAAGATTAATTTCAGTGTACATTTCAGATAATCCAGAATCACTCCTGAAGTGGCAGAAGTAATTTTAGATGAAGATTGGCAGGGGAGCGGAGAAAGCAACGAAAAACTTTTGTTCAAGTGCAATGACCCTTTCCTGGTCAGGTTGCTCTCAGGCTGGGCCACCACAACACGTCCTTGTGGCCAGGAAATCCATCCCTGTGGTGCCGTGGAGTATCCTGCTACCCTGCATCATCAGCTCTTAGAAGTGTCAACACATTTTTTGCTGCTGTGTTCCACGCTGCACAAGTGATGGCTGCTATTCCACTTATTTTGGGATTTCTGTAGCTCTTCCTCCAAACAAAACCCCTTGAATCTCTGTCACCTCGTGGCTGCTTTGCAGAAATGTCTTTGCCACATGCATGCACTGAAATATTTATGCATCTACAGTCCGGTGCAATTTAAGCTACTAGGAAGATTATGGCATTTACATAAAACTTGGCTAGTTTTACAGCTAAACTGATTAATTCAATTAATAATTGTCACCTGGAATGGACCTGAAAACCAAAAGAAACTGATCTGCCCAGAAAAAAGAAACAGCCATGGAATCACAGCATGGCTGAGGTGGAAAAGGACCTCTGGAGCTCATCTGGTCCAACCTCATTGCTTCAGCAGACTGCCCAGGTCTGTGTCCAGACAGTATATGAGTATCTCCAAGGATGGAGACTCTACCACATCCCTGGGCAACCTGGGCCAGTGCCTCATCACCCTCACAGTGAAAAGGTGTTTCTGGATGTTCAGAGGGAACTGCCCATTTCAGCACATGCCCTTTGCCTCTGGTCCTGTTACTGGGCAGCACTGGAATGAGCCTGGCTCCATCCCTTGTGCATCCTCCTTGCAGGTATTTGTACACATTGAAAAGATCCCCCTGAACCTTCTCTTCTCCAGGATGAACAGACCCAGCTCTTTCAGCCTCTCCTCACAAAAGAGATGCTCTAGTCCCTTCATCATCTTTATGACCCTTTGCTGGACTCTCCAGTAGCTCCATCTCTGTTCTGCAGTGGAGAGCTCAGAACTGGACCCAAAACTCCAGGTGTGGCCTCATTAGGGCTAAGTAGAGGGGAAGGATAATCATCCTTGACCTTCTGGCAACACTCCACATCCAAATCACATGCTTTGTCATAGCACTTCAAATTAAAAAAAAAAAAGTCCCCCTAAACAAATGGGTAATATTTTAATAAATTTCAACACAGAAAAATACTCAGAAAAGATAGTCAGCATTTTCAATAATTCCATGTTCTGCCAGTCTCTCAGTACAGAGAACAATTTGGGTTTTTTTGGGTGGGCTGATGAGTATCAGGATCTTTGTTTATGTCTTTCTGAGATATCAGAAAGGATCAAAAGGATTGGCAGGTACTGAGTTTTTACCTTTTTAACCCTCCCTAATAATCACACAGGTCAAGTTCTTTCTTTTTTTTCCCTCGTGCAAAGCTGGATTTGTTTCAGATCTAGTTTCACTTGTGTGTTCCCTTTTGGATTTCAAATCCAAATGTACATTTCCATGTGAGTAACAACCTATGCCTGAATGAATCTCCCCGAAGAGCTTTTAGGACACATGTATGCTGTCTTCCTCCTCTCCCCACTCACACACAACCTCGTGCCCGTCTCCACCTCTGCCGCGGCTGTGCCAGAGGTCACTCCTCGAGGTAAGGACACTATCTCTGAGGTGAAGGGCCAGCTGTAGCCTCAAGCACACGGAGGTTTGCGAAACACGACCAAGATAAAGATCACCACCAACGAAGACCCAAAGAGAAGCACAGTCAAAATCAAGGGCTCCACCTCTCTACTCTGGTCAGGGCCAACAAGAGATAGAAAAAAAAGAAGGGTGCCGCTATCAGCAAAACAGTGGCCTGAGAACAAGCATTTGATGCTCAATCATACTAACATCCTGCTTTAAAATAACACTGACGTAGAAGGACTGCAAATGGGCTCCCAGAGTTGGGCTTGGTTCGGGGCATTCCCGTACCACGCTCGTTCTCTTCACACCCGGCAGCCTCGCTGCGCTCCCACTGTTTACGTCGGCACCGCGCATTAGTCAGCCCTGCAAAGCTGGGCTCCCCCAGGGGTGAGGCACTCCGCTCTCCGAGAGCGTCCCCCTTTCCCTGCAAATCCAGGGCAGCCCCTGGGAGCGCCGGAGGAACAACCAGCGCGCTCCTCCCCTCCACCATCGCGAGGAGCAGCGCAATCCCCGGCGCCGAGTGCCGCCTGCGGGGCGGCCGCACGGGAACTCGGAGCGCCCAGCACCGCCTGCCTCCTTCCTTACCGGGCCGCCGGCCGCCTCCCCGCCCGGGCCCAGCGCCAGCTTCGCCGCGGCAGCCGCCACCGCCCCCAGGACCCCCGC
>VZSE01000364.1:516924-572194 GCA_013398275.1 Promerops cafer
CCGCGCAGCGCCAGCGCCGCCCCGCGCACGGGCGGGCCGCGAGGGAAGGGCACGTGGGCTGTGTTCGCTTATGTACAAAGGCTTTATTGAAACAAACGGCAGTGCGCAGCGGGAGAACAACGCCGCTCCTGCCGCGGGCACACACAACACAGAAAAAGGGCAGAGAAGCCTCTGCCGACATGAAAATAGGCCAGAAACAGACCGGAACGGAACACTTGTAAACCTAGAACATGGTAGTCACAAATAAAAGCATCCTTGACAAAGCCCTCTTGGCCTGTGTGCTCCTCATCCGTGCTAGTTCTGACCTCAACTCACACCGCAACACTTCTTCCCTTTAAGGTCAGCTTTTTATTTCTCTACTTCATATCACATCTCAAGTGGGAACAAATCTGCAACTTAAAAATTCATAGATAAGGTGGTGGAAATTCTTCTTCCCCTCAGCCAAGTAATGTAGAAATTCATTAGGTATATTCTACCCTTTACCAGACACATCTTTCCTCTTTATTCCCTTTTGCCTCAGCGCTTGTGGTCAAAACTAGTAGTGTATGAATTAGCCAGAAAACAGAATGATAGGATTAATGGCAGTAAAAAAGCCCTAGCTTGATATTGCTATGGAAATCAACATTGTGTTCCACTAATAAACATTTCAGTTATTTGCAATAAATCTTTAAGTGCAATTAAATGAACTTACGCTGTACTCGTAAAATGTTCTGCATATTGTCACATGTTCTTTCCTAATATTTTTCATTGATAAGAAAATGGTTGCAAAATACTTAGAAATTCCTACAGTGCTAATATAGAACTCTAAGTCTATACTAACAGAAAAAAGGCTTGAAAAGCATTTTATTTTCAAATAAAGAAAGAACAAAGCAAAAATGTATTTCTAGTACTATTTACAAGCATGTTACTAAATTCACATTTACGCTTTATTGAATGAAGTTCAATATCGAAAATTGTTTTTAAGGAACCCAGGAAAATATCCTATGTTTAACTAAACAAACACAAAGCAGTTGTGCTTTTTGAATTTTGGCTCTGATGGAAAATGTAGCATTTCAGAAGAGGTAGGAACCTGAATAAAAGCACAAAAGGAGACAAATCCAGGTGTGTTCCCAGGGAGAAAGCTTTTCCTTGGCAAGGTACGGAGGTTTCAAGGAAGTATCTACCCAGCACCTATATAAAATCAGATTTTTAAATTGAAAAATAACAAGAAGGTGTTAAGATGTCATTGAAAGCTGCCCACAGAGCTGGAATAACAATCTTCACTTAGAGTTATTACCAGCAAAAAATCTACAAACTAAAGTACTTGATTATTCCAGAACCACAGCAAAAGTCAAATTTGACAACTGACTTTTGCTTATTCTGTACACTTTAAAAATATGGCTCTGCATTTTTCTTTAGGTCATTACAGCTGTTCATAACTTCTACAAATGTCACATTTTTTTGTTGATTCTTTCAAGAAAGCATTTTCAACTCGTAGTTTTTCAGTCTCCTGTAAAACAGAAAAAACATGGGTATATTAAGGAAATTATCCTCCCCTTTTTTTTTTTTTTTTATTTTTACACAAGCAGTATCTAGAGTTGGTCAAGTGTTTTATGCACTATATACTTGAGGAAATAAAATGGAGATCCTTGTCTGCGGCCTGTGAGGACATCAGCCATGACATACTCAGCTGCATAAAATCAAAGGTATATCTGTTCCTCTCCAACAGAAGACCAGGAATTTTAGTTTTCATTCTCAAAGCTTAGCTCTTTCCTATGTCAGGCTATTACTTCATCTGCAATCTACTCTGCAACTTACCTCTGTAAGTTTAGCATTATCTTTCTTCAGTTTCACAAGATACTGAATCTTCTGGTTTAGGTTTTGATGACCAAGTAATTTCCCGTTCTCCTCAGCAAGGGAGTCAACTTGCTTCCTCAGCAATTTTATTTCCTGTAATAATACATTGTGTACCTCTTAGCAGTAGCCTCTGCTTCTCTTTTCAGAAGCAATACCTTCTTAGAGCTATTAACATACTAACATTTAGGTTTGTTGTAACATATGATGCAAGAGTTTGTTCATTCAGGAAATACATACTTAAGTCTCCTTAGACACTATGTTTGATCCCTCTAAAGGGCAAAAAAAGAGCACAATTTGATGTGTACTACTAAGTAATTTCTGTATCCAGACTTTCACTAGTGCAGAGAACATCACAAATAAAACTAAACTGCAAAACAAACAGCTGTACCTCTGCTAAATAACATTCTGCTGTGAAGATGACAAAACATTATGTATAGGTAACCTTTTCAATCCTGTCTCTTTCTTCATATGCTTCCTCCAGTTTTGATCTAATTTCTTCTTTCTCATTAAATGCTTTGAGCTCCAAAGTCCTTGTTCGTTCCATCTCCAGAGTCATTTCATGACAGGTGTTCTCTTGGATTCTGAGAATATTTTTGGTCTCTTCTAATCTGCCAATATGAAAGAATCATTAAACGTTAAAAACCAACATAAATGTCATACAACTGAATTACTAAGTCAGTCTTGGACATGGAGGGAGGCTCCTTTAAAAGCATTATTTTGAGATACAGTATTTCCCTTAGAATTTAGTGCTAAAGAAAAGAAAAATTTCATTCTGCTTCACAGTCCTTGTGTTTGATACTATCAACTAGGAAGTGTTTTGGAGCTGCTCTTCTCTTTGGGAACTGTGCCGTTGGCAATCCAGGATATGCAACTCCACTCAGGATTGAAAACAGAAGCTTCACCTACAAGAACACTTTGAATTAATTCAACCTAAGGAATGTAGATTTTCCAGATAAACTCAGCTGCTCTACAGGTTTCCTCTATAAAATGCTTGTTTGTCTGTGGCTTTTCCCCCAACAGCCTCATTGCTCTGAAACATCTGAGTAGTTCAGATGGTCTGAGCCTGCTTGGTTGGCCTGGTAACAGAATGAGTACCACTTTGGATAGAATTAAAACATTTTCAGCAGATGACATCACTGGATATTAAACTATGCCATCAAACTTAGCAGCCTATCTCTGTTTCTATGAACTTGAATAATTTTGCAGATCAATTCAAATACTGCATGCATTAAATTTTTGTCATCAGTTTTGTTTTACTGAAGCGTGTGTTCAAGACCTGCTCTGTGAACAGTATTCATTGCTGCATTTGTCAAGACATTTTCTTGATGAGAAAAGAGTGTTTTCCCTTTTTGTCCATTATTTGCTTGTATGATGCATTGTAGCACTGCTATAAAGCGTGTTTTGGAGACCAGACAGAAATGCAAAATCAGTGCATCAAATAGCAAAATAATCCCTAATTTCTAGACTAGGGTTTCTGGAAAATTTAGTGTAAATTACTTTTGAAATTACTCTGTGCATAAGAACTATCTTCCTCCTTAAAAGAAGTTACTTACATAGAAAGCATTCCATCAAATGTAAATAACTCACATGTTAGGAGATTCAGCCACAATAAATCCTGAAGCAATACAGATTAGGAAAAGAACAGCAGGACAAACATTTTCAAACTAATTTTTATCTACTGATTCAGTATTTTCTTTCTTTGCTATTATCCATTCAAGGTACAAAACACTTGGATTTTGAGGACTACTTGTCCAATAGTGCAAACACAATTTAGAAATCCTCTAATAATAAAAATTTTTCATTTCTCAAGCTGAACCACAGAAATTTAAACAAATAGCACAAAAACCAAATGACTACATTATGTTTAAAATTATAAAACATTTACAATATTAATAAAGAAATGAACAGTATTTAAATTTAATTTGAAAAGGAATGTGATTACAATTCACTGCATATAAATAACTTTAAACAATTAAAACCATCCCTTCCAATTTAAGTTTTTATGGTTCTACCCATTAAAATATTGTCCTGCTATAATGCTATGTAGTAATAGGTGCTACTACCACCTACTGATAAGAAAGAGTAAGAACTCAAGGTATCTTGCAGAAGTGTAAACACTTCCAGTTGATGTCTTCTGTCTTTTCAGATCTTGGACTTCTACTGCTTAAATAGATTTTTTTCTGTCATTAATTAGTTCAATACTACTTTACAGTTCAAGGAACAATAGTTAGACTTACTCTGCCTTGATTTTCAGCATTTCTTCCACTGCTTTATTCTGTAAAAGTTCAAGAACATTAGATGCAATGTTAATGTTTAATATACACAATATATGTTTAGAAGTATCTGTCACTTAATTGATGCTACATATCTCATTCCAGATCATCCTACTAGCTAGTAGTTCACATCTCTAATCTTTAAGTTCATCTCTTTGCAGTAGGCACTTATTTCCCATTTTATGCCAGCACAGCTGACTCACAGCAGTGTCTCCCTGCCCACTCATACACGGCAGAGCTCTAAGGGGGACTCTTCTGTCTGGGACATCCATGGAAACCTCTGCTGTGACATTAACTTCCCTTTGACAGAGCCTTGACATTAGCAAGTGACACAATCTTCACTTTCCAGCTCTGGAGATGAGTCAGATTTAGCAATCTGAATCTGTTTTTGCTAATTGTGCAATCTGACACCCAGTTCACTGGTGTTAGGCCAAGATAGAAATCCTAAGAGCTAAGTGTCAGGCTGTGCCTGTTAGAACTCATTAGAAATTGGTGTTTGTTTTGCTGCCATGAAAACAAACAAACAAAAAAATCAAACCAAACCAACAACAAAAAAATCCCATTGTTACTTCACAGTAGGTCAACAGCAACTGACATGAGAGATAATATACCTTGGCAAGTCGCTCTTCAGCAATCTCTTCCTCTTTCTCTTTAAGGTACTGAACATCAGGATGTTTCTGATCACTAGGAAATTCAAGAATGAGAAAAAAAGTTTGTGAGAAACAGAGGAAACCATTTGTAAAAACATGTAACCCAGATTAAACCAGTAAATGTGTGCAGTTGTTTTCACACGTGTTCATACTCAAAATACCAAACATCATGAAACAGCTCTGGAAGGGTTTAAACTTCTTAACACATTTTCTTTCATCAGAGTATAGAGAAATTAATGTTTTAATGGAAACAATTACAAATGTAATAAATATGCAACTGTTTGTAACACAGCTGTGCTGGTTTTGGCTGGGGTAGAATAAATCATCTTCACAGCAGCCATTATGAGGCTGCGTTTTGGGTTTGTGCTGAACACAGGGTTGATAATGTAGAGATGTGTTTGTTATTGCTGAGCAGGGCTTGCACAGAGCCAAGGCCTTTTCTGCTCTCCATACTGCCACACTGGCCGGGAAGCTGGGGGGGTGTGGGAGGCTGGGAGGAGACACAGCCAGGACAGGTGACCCAGACTGACCAAAGGGACATTCCAGACCATGGCATCATGCTCAGCATATAATAAAGAAGGGGGAAAAAGGAGGAAGAGAGGATGTTGGGAAGACAAACACCATCACTCCAAAGTCACTGTTGTGTGTGATGGGGCCCTGCTCTCCTGGAGATGGCTGAACACCTGCCTGCCCATGGGAAGCAGTGAGTTAATCCTTGTTTTGCTTTGCTTGTGTGTGTGACTTTCGCTTTCCCTATTAAACTGCTTTTATCTCAACCCACCAGTTTTCTGGGTTTTGCTCTCCTGATTCTTTCCCTGATCCCACTGGTCAAGGAGTGAGTAAGTGGCTGTGTGGGGCTTGGCTGCTGGCTGGGGTTAAACCACAAGAGCACCTTTGGGATGGAGGTACATATTTTACTAGTTCACAGTGTCCATGTGTATGGAGACCTGCAGAAAGGCTTCCTACAAGATCACTGCTTAGTGGTCTTGCCAACTTAAGAAGGTGAAAGCTTCTTGTATTCAAAAGACTTCACTAATTTTTGTTAGTTTTTAATCAACATGACAGTGGATGGAAATAAGAAAACACATACAATTAAAATAACTCACAAACCAACTTCATCCTTGTAGTGTGCCATACAGGAAAAACTTAATTGGTTAAGAGTTTTATTATTGCATCACATTACAATAAAACCACTATTTTCAGTAACTTAAAATCTTGTGAACAGATCAGGTAGGTTACTGAACAATGATACTGTTTCTAAGGCTTTCTGCTTAGTTTGCAATAGACATTTGAAATTGTATTGTGAATTGAAATGGAAATCACAGGCAAACAACAATGGCTACATTGCCACGGAACACTGGATTCTGTGGCTTTTTCACAGTTTATGTAGGTTTTCTAGACCAAATTTTTCCACAAAAAAGCATTACTCTAATGATTGTCACTTGTTGGATTCCTGACTTGGGACTTTGGGATATAATTTGGATATGTGCTAAGAATTGATAGGAGTTGTGGTTTGAATAGACCAAAGGCTAATTCCACATTGAAGGCTTTAAAATTTCATTTATGTCTACACTGCAACTTGTGTTGCATTCATATGGACATTCCTTATCTACTGGATCCATAACTACACAAGTGACATGGCAATATATAATACTCAGGAATTACTATGCATGTAATGATTTTACATTCTGTTTCTATTCCCTTTATAAAACTTTGTTGCATTTAAGAACTTTTAAGAGCCAGAAAGTTTACAAGCCAGTAAATAATATTCTTAGAAAAGTTTAAGTCAATCTCTGAATATGTAAACAACATAAGACTGTATTTCAAATAAAACCTGTAAACTTTATCTTAATTATTGCAAGTTAAGAGAGATTTTTTTGTGTTTTATTTTACTTTACCTGTTCTTGCTTGGTCTCTGAGCTTCTACAAGGCTCTGTAAACTCCTGTTGTTCTCCACCAATATCTGCATTTCCAGACGCAAGTTCTCCAGCTCATTTAATTGTTCCTAAGCAAGTGAAATTTGAAACATTTTATTTGAAGACCAAGTTGCAATTCCTGTTTTCATTTCCAGTTGAACATGTTTTTGAGTAAAATAGAAGACAAAAATTATTTATCAGAAGACAGGTATGGCTCTCTGGGAAATACCTGCATCACCCTTCCATCTATAGTTGCATTAGAAACTTTATTGAGAATAGTTTCAGCAGCAAATATTGAGAACTGTTTCAGCAAGAAAAACGTTACCGTTTGACATTCATGAACACAAAACAGCACACTCCTTGGGAAAATGAGATTTATTGACATCTCAAGCAAGTTGTCACCACTTTTTCCCAGCCTAGGTAAAGGGAAAACCAAAAATGGCCTTCCTGCTTTAATGGACATACTACTAAGCAGAGCTCATAAAAAAACCTGAACTCTGCAGTGTGTCTCATTTTGACCTTACAAATCTCTGCCATCAGAGATTAACTCATAGTACCTTCAGCCTTAGAATTTCATCATTTTTTGCTCTTCGTTCTTTATTCAGTTCATGCACAAGGTGCTCCAGATTTATTGCAGAGGCCCTTCGATCAGCTATTTCTTGCTCATGGGTTTCCAAAAGCTTGGCCAAGTTCACATCAAAATTAGGAGGAGTTTTTGGACACTGGCAAGTCAAAAAAACCAAACCACACAAACTCTTAGTAAAGGACCGTTTTCCTTATGTATTGATTACACGTTTTAATACTTCATTGGAGACATAAATTAATAAATTCCTGGCAGACAAATCATCAATAATTACAAACTATGTAATATGTGAAAATGTTTCTCTTAAATGCCATACCTGAGGAAATGTTACTGAAGATGAGTCCACAAAGCAATCTATTTGCTTCATTTTCAGTTCATATTCATTCTTCCTGTTCTCCAGTTCCTCTGTCATTTTGTCTAACTATTAGAAATACAGTAAGAATTAAAGTAGCTCACAATACACACAAAATAGGAAACAATACAGCACTCAGATCTCTATTTTGAGCAAAAATAAGTACACCACAAGTTATTTTAGATTAACAAAGACTTCACTTTCATAACTCTGCCTTATTTAGTCAATCACTGTTAAACTTTCAACAGTTGTATGGAACAAGCATTTTTGAAAGCATCTATACATCTAACTGCTTTGTAGTTCATCTGAATTTTGTTCTTGTTAGTATTTGATTTTCTTGCCTTACTAACACAATCTACCTTTCAAAGGGCATGCTAACAGAGGAAAAAAACTATTATTAACTTGGTTGGCAAACATTACTGGTGAAAACATGATTTGATACAAAGATTTTAGTGGTATAGATTTGATCAGTTTCCCCAAGAGAATATACTAACTTGACTAATGAACTCCTCTTTCAAAAAATAACTTATTAGAGTCTTTGCCAACACAAATATATTACTGAGCACTATGACAGTTGTGACAACTAAAGCTAAAATTTGAACAAAGGTTTAACATAGCTATTTAGTCTGCAGCAGCTCTAAACCATTGCATAATTTATAGAGCTTAACAGTTACCTCTATTGCATAATGATACCGTTTGTGGATAAGTGTTAAGCAGAGGAAAAAGTAATCCCCTAGGTTACACTGCTGATAACCTGAGGTTGCTCTGCTCTTATAGTAATGATAATTTTACTCTGCTATCATAGTAAAAATTTTTGTGATCTCTAGACAACGTTTCCAAAACATTAAAAGTTACCTAATCTTTGTTCAGAAGTTTTTGAGCTACTACTTTCCTTTTACAAGAAGGAGCATTTCTCTTCACTCAGAGTACTGTGTACCAGATGCTCTAAAATTACAAGTGAAACCTTTTTCAGAAACTACAATTGACCACAGCTCTCTCTCAGTGAGTTAACTGTGAGAATTTATTTGTTTTACCTGTTCCCTGAGTTCCTGGATTACAGCTTCTTTCTTTGCTATGTCTTCTTGTGCACACTGGAGCAACGCATCGTGTTTCTTAGAGGCCTCTGTCAGACTTATCAGCTGATCAGCAGTATGACGCAATTCTTCACACAGAAGGTCCCTCTGTTTTAAATCGTTGGATAAGTAAAAAAAGAAATGTTAAAGTTATTGCTCTAAGTCAGTTGTTTCAAGACGTTTTGTCATTTGTGCCAAGACTGCTAACAGCTACAAGCATCTCCCTTTTCCTTCTACTTTTTCATCATGAATTGTAGCAAGCATTCATCTAAAAATTTATTTTAGCTTGTTTTCATATCCTTGGTCTTGGTTGCAGAACAAAAATGAGAACTTTTCCCCAGTATAGTGACAATTAAGATTCTAGTAGAAGATCTTTGGAATTAATCACAATTTTAAAATATAATATGTACTTAAAAAGAAACCAGAAAAGAATGTGTAGATTTTAACCCATGCTGAAGTGATTACAGCTTTTTTAGTGCACTGAAATTCCACAGATACCTTTGGATTTATTCTAGGATCTATACTCCCTCCCTATCTGATGGGGCATCATACCTAAACAAGATGTGTTAGCACATAAGGAGAAACTTTATCTAGTATTTTAAGTGCCACCTCAGATTAGTTCTTCTTGTCCAGTTAAGGAAGCATGAAGAAATTAGTAACTGAAGTATAAAGTAAAGGAGAAACACTATAATTTTATCAGGAACCAGATATACCTAAGGATAACATTGAAACAGAAACTGGCACTTAAATTAAAAAAAGCCAAAATCCCCAAAGTGATCCATTTGCCAGACAGCTCAGCTTTGGGTTTCAGAATGTCACTTTTAGGTATGATTATTAATGAACATTGTCTGTTTTTTTTAAAACAGATTTCCATTATGTTTAATGTCCTTTGAGAAACACACACCTCCCTGGAAGACTTTATTGGTGCTATGTGTTTGGACTAGTAAATCTAATCACAGATGATCTCGTAGAAATTACATGTAAGGAGGTGCTAGTGTTTTTGACTGATGGGCATGTTCAGTGAAATAATGGTGACAGCAGTAATAGAAAAGACAGAGTTAAAAAAGATACAATATTAAAAGCAAAACCACATTTGAATCAAATGTGTGCCCTAGATCTGTTTCCAGCAGGTGGAGCTTTTAGTTAAAATTATGAGTAAAGAAAAGATACTACTGAATATAGTTCAGTGGGGGAAGAGACTCTGTAGAACATAATATATTCTTCTACCTATTTTAATTTGTCAGCTGCATCATCTAAAGCTGCCATTAAATTCAGCTGATGATTCCTTAGTGGCCTTAACAAAATTAAACCAGGCTCTTAGCATAGGCTTTTATGAAGTAGCTTATAAAATATTTATGTCAAATAACGTGATAATTTAACAGAATTTGTCAGGTATCTCATGAAAAATTCTTTTAAGAACAGCTTAACTAGCTATGGTTTGAACTAAAATGAGGTTAAGTTTTACATGAGCATTTTAAGCAAAACCACATCCAATTGGTCTGATTGAACAAATAATCATAATATACCAACATCAATGTTTTTACCTCAATATTATCAGCTATTTCTCTTCCTTCCAAGGCTTCCTTCAGTTCTTCAATCTTCTTCTCCTGATCTTCTATGATTCCCTTGCTTTCTTCTTTTGCAGCCAGAACAATATTATACTTGTACTAAGAAAAGCATTCAATTTAATTATAAATATTTTAGAAAAACATGTTATCAGCTAAAGTTAGCAAAGACTAATAAATGCACATCACAAATCTTATGACTACATTTACAAATTAGTGTCAATGACTAAAACCAGAATGATATACTTTACTTGCTAAATTATAGAACCTGTTTGTAGAACTTAGTTGTCAGAATGATACAAAAAGATTATTAACATGAATTAGCCACCACAATACATATGATCCATTAAAACCATTATTAAAGAGGTAGCCATATTTAAAAATCTATCTCATCAACATTTTTCTATAGAACCTTTTGAATTCATAGTTCACACATAATATATTATGTAAAGCATTCTGTTGGTTGCTCTGTTTGCAAACCAGACCTATTTTAATAAAGCAGAGGCATCATAATTATTCATAGTTATTCAAATACACAGTTTTAATTCTTTATACTTGTTTTCAGATGTAGAATATAGTAATACCAGCAACATAAAAATTCACTCCATCAAAAATGAATTTACAATTCAGCTTCAGTTGTTGAGGTCTTAAATTGCCAATTTCTGAGAAAATCTAAATGTGACTGTCAGCTGAGTGGAGTTTACAGGATGTGAATAGGTCCCTTTAGAGACACAGCTCTTTACCCACCACATGGAGAGGGTTCAGTTTTTGAGACTGCCTTAGGCATAAAATGTTCAGAAGATTTCAATATGTCAAAACAAAGAAGTTTCCTTATAAAACACTACAGCAAGTTATACTGTTTGAGACTCGTGATAAGACATGTCATTGCCTCCCATTTCTAAAGAACTATACCATGTCCTTCAAAATGACAGAACATACATTTATATCCTCGAGCTCTCTTGTCAGCCCATCTATGGACTCAGTTTTATGATTAATTGAAGACCTCAGCTCCTGGATCTGTCTCATCAAGTCAGTTACAACTTCCTGCAACATAAAAAAATTAATCCTGATAAAAGACATATAAAATCCATATAATGTATTACTGGACTTTTTTTGGTATATAATTTGTCAATCCCAAACTTCAATCAATCAGGTGAAAATGAGTCCTCAAATTGCACATGTAAAGAATAAACAGAAAATTTGTTGCTAAATCACTGGCTTTTGTTCTAAGCACTTAAACAGTGCAGGTTATTTATTTCTTTATTAGAAGAGAAGACTGGCCTGCTGATTTAGTCTTAGGCTGTAATGGGTTACTAACAGGAGAACAGAACTACTATAATTTAAGGGTACGTTTCTTTGTAATGGAAAAAGGCACATTGAAGAAACACCACTGCACTGACAACACCAGGTGATTCTGACCTTATGGATGTCAGATTTTTGGGTTTATGATGGAAAAAGCAATACTTACCATTGCATCATGCCAGGTAGTAAATGCACTGTGTGATTTCTTATGCCTGTTTTACAGACAGCACATATGCTTGCACTAGGGAACTCAGGCTATTTAAGCTTTCATACTGCAACAGACTTTACATAAAGAAGTGCTTTGATTTTTTGAATAACGTGACAGAGTGACATTCTTAAAACACCTTTCTTACCTTTTCCATCTGCCCACAACAGACCCCTGACTGGAGGGCTCTATTAATCATCTGGGGAATTATGCATTGTTTAGGCATTGAATGTTTTGTCCAGTAGACAGTTTTACCTTCTTTTTTTTGTTTAACCTTCAGTCAACTTGTCTTTTCTCTGAATGCATATCAGTTTCCTACCTCCCTACAAACTCCATGCTAGGAAAAGGTAAGATTTATTTTACCTGGCTGTATAGCCAGGATTGCCTAAAAGCACAAAATTACTAAGCAGTAAAGGAAGGCTCTGGTCTTTCATCTCTACTACAGAACATAGTTACCCACCAGACTGTGTATCAGTAACAGAAATAAGCCCAAACCTTATCTGTGTCGTTTGTCTTCTTCAAAGAAGAAATAGTCTCTTCAGCAGCAGCCAGCTCCTGTTCCAACATCCTCAGTTTTGCTTCCTAGAGGAAATAATATTTGTAAAGGAGTGTCTTCACTACCTTTGGTGTGTTTTACAAAGCATCAAGTCATGGAAAAAAAAAAAGGAAGTAAGTTGTTAACCTTACCTAAAAGATTAACTAGTAGCTTAACAAAACAATATGTAGCCTGAGCACTCTACATTTTTTGCTGGTAATCAACCTAACAGTCAGTACACCAATAAAATTGTTATTAATGCCCAAGAAAAGCCATAAACACACAATTCACATATTCAAATCTGCTGTTGTACCTGCTGCTCACACCGTGTCACCATTTCTGAAAATGGTTTCTCCACCTGTGCTTTTTCAAGTACTTTCAAGAGCTCCCTGGTGAATAAAAACATGTTTTGATTATATTTCTCACTAGAAATGTAAGAGAACTTTAACAAGAACAAAGTGATACGAATTTATTTTATTTGCACTTAGTATTTGTAAGAGTTCTTCAGTTATCACATTCTCAGTGCTATACAAAAGACTAATACTTTGCTATCAGTGGCAAAATTTTATCTTTGACATAAAAAAACTATACAATGAAATTACTTTAAATTAAAATGAATTGCTGTCCTGATTTGGATAAAATAAAAAACCCGTCTGGAGAAAAACACCTCTACAAATGGGATCCCCATCTGAATACAACATATAGCACCCATGAGGTCAGATGAAAAAAAACTCCACTGCTAATTAAAACTTACTTTGAATTGTTTTCTTTGTCTTCTTGTAATTGTAACGTTAGTTTTTCATTATGTTCTTTTTCTGTTTTCAGAAGCTGCAAAAGGTTCTAGAATATCAAAATATATGTTTGCTATAAGAAGTTACAATATAAAGTCTCTAGAGCAATCTAAAAATAAAAATCTAAACAAATCCTTAAGATGACTGAAAAAAACCAACCACCCCACAAAACCTTCATTGGAAGCTGGAAGATCTTTAGTTTGTCCTGAAGACATTTAAAAGTAAACTCTTATTTATATTAAGTAATCAAATCTTTTCACCTGCCATTAATAATAATTTCATATAGATATGATGTTCCTCAATATCCAAGGCTGTGAAGGGAAAAATTAGAATTTTCAATTGTAGATGAATTTGGGGGCATTTTAAAATTCTATATTTGTTCAAAATACTGAAATATATGGAATTTTAAACCAATAATATTCAATCTATCAGCATTCTCTTAAATGCTAATAAGGAAAATTTATATCAAGCTTGCCGAGCAGGCACCACATACCCTGCAGAAACACAGGCAAAATTATTTGCAAAAGCCCTTGAGCAACCTTGCTGCTGTTTTGCAGTCACTGCAGTCTGACAGGCTTTCAAAGACAGCATCAACTAAATTGCAGGACAGTGATCCACCACAAGCCATAGATCATTTTAACAAGATCACATCCACTATGAAAATTTTTAAGAAACTGCTTTGTAAAGATAGAATAATTAGGCTAGTCTTGGCTAGCCCTGAGATAAAAGGTCATCTCAGCATTTCAATGTCAGGATTGTTTTTCAAAGAAGCTTCTTATTCCTTTACTAATTAACCCATCTCCCTCAGCATTTCCAGAGCAATTTCTTCAGCCTAAAAACTTACTATTCGTGATGTTATTGGATATTTCTGATAGCCTGTGGTTGCAAAAATCTTCCACTAAGTTTAGAAAAAGAATTTGAGTACATCTTCCAAATGAAATCACCAAGAAACCTACTGCTACTTTGGAATGTTATCAGTGATACAATAATAGGAATTAAGCAATCTAGGTTCTGTATAATCAAGTCTTTTAAAATCCTTGACTGTCTTACACAAAGCTCAGTTTTCATTGCTTCTGCTTCTTGCTTCCTGTCCTCAAGTTGTTGCTTCAGCTGGTCGGTCTCAAACTTGGCTACCTCCTGCAAATTGTCATAGTCATCCTGCAGGCTTGCCTTCTCTTCAAGGATTTTTTCATGTTCTAGCCTTCATAAAGAAAAACCCAGACCAAATAATCTAGAAAGGGTTTGTGTCCTTATAAAAACACTCCAATCAACTGTATTTTAAAATGTTCAAATAATATACAGAGAGAAAGAATATGCTCCAAACAGTATTTCTGCTAACACAGAATGCACCAATACAACCACAGTATTTAATTTCAGTTCCAGGTTCCTGGTCTTACAATGCCTCACTCAAAAAATTCCTTCAGCTAAGACATGACCTGCTATAATGCAAAATGTATTTAAGGTTTCCAGGAACAAAAACCAAACCCAAAACATAAAACCAAAGCACAACAAAACAAACTAAACAAAACAGAAACAAAACCCAACATAACTAAATCACATTAGTAATTAAAAACCATACTGATTATCATCTCCTGATAATAATGGCAATTATTGCAGACAAGGCAATGAGCTTTTCTGGCTTTGATGTTCAAACTTCAGTTATTTTTTGTGATTTCTTTCTGCTTATATTTTTAGAGCAGCATCATTATGCCACCTGCTTCATGTGACCAGACTGACAAACTGTCCACTTAACTTTTGGAGAGCAGCAAGTTTATAGATATATCCTATTTAATGAGAAAATTATATAGGAAAGCAAAATTAAGGCAGGCACATTTTGTTTTCTTTGTAATAATTCCACCATGTTGCCTGAAATAGGCATGAAAGAACTGAGCAAAAAAATCCCAATCAAACAAACCCAAACAACAGAACACCCTCCCCACAACAAACAAACAAACAAGCAAAGGACAAACACAAAACAACAACTTAAAAGAAAACATGTAAAGTGTAAGCTTACACACAGGAGAAGATGACTAAATCACTGGATGCATCCAGAAGGGATGACAAGGCATTGTACCTAGCTGCCAACATACCTGACACTGTCCAGCTGGAACTGTACATCCATATGTCTACCAGAAAGCTGACTTATTTCTTTCTCTTGCTTTTCCCTAAAGGCATTATATTCCAATTTTACAGCAGACAGCTCCTTGTCTGCAGACTGCAGGACAATGCGCAAGTCATGGACTTCACTTTTTAAAACTGTCAAAAAACCCCAAAATAATTTACATGTTATTTGGAAAACTGTGCTAGATATAAGACACAGAATTCTACAGAACCTGCTGGGATCACAAACTTCTGCATGTTTTCAGTGGAATTCACATCGGAAGTCACACACAAAAAGGCTTCATAAGTGGAAAAGGTCATCAAAACACTGACTTTAAAGGTGAATCAAAAACATTCCAGACAATATCACAGTAATTTCCATGGACAATAGAGGTTTAATCCTTTATTTTAATATTTTCTTTTAAAATACTATATCTTGTACCTCCTTCACATTCAAAGACAGTACCATTTTGAATATTGTATACTGTGTAAGACTTGGTAAAGATGGTCTGCAAGTATTAAAGACTGCTTTCTTTATTTAAAAAAAAAAAAAATCAAACCACAATGTCTAACACCCCAAATAGTTACTCAGCATGTGCTATTGTTGATTTAAAACAGTGAGACACCTCAAAACTTTTTATGATGTATTAGTATTACAAAGACTTACTATCAGCCTTGTTTTGACTTTCTTGAAGCTGCTTTTCAAGTGATTTTATCTGTTCAAGGAGCTCCTGGCGCTCTTTACTCCAGTCATTCCTTTCAGATGAAAGAAGCTTGAAAAGAAATTTTTTTTTAAATAGAAGGAAGTGTAGGAGTGGGTAAGTCACACACTGTAACAATAATGTAATGATGTATTAAAGCATTTCATCAACTGGTTATACACACATTTTTCTTTAAATTCAGTATTTGGCAACTCTGAAATCCCTCAAAGTCCAAGGAAAAAATAATTTATATAACTGAAGACATTACCTTATCTAAAAAGTTCATTTAAAAGGAACCCACAGGTTAGGAGCTGATATCACAGAAGTGATACTGATCATCAGAAGTGAGACTGATCTGGAGAGAATACAGGCCTTATTTCCTTTTCTATGATAAACCAACCCTAACAATTAAGCAAGACTTGCAAATACTTGATAGGTAGTTCCAACTGAGACAAGTATTTTTGGCATGCCAAAATGCCAAAAATATTTGTTACTTTATTAATTGTATTTATTACAACAGCTGTTTTCCAGAAATCATGAAGCTGGCCAAACCCAGCCACAAGAGTGTTTATTTGCTTATATTTAAGCTCAAACAGGCTCGGATTCACAAGATTTAAAACAACGAAAGCAAACTCAAAACTTGCAGTGTTATGTTAAATGAACCTTCTCTGCTCAGTCCAACTCCAGGGGGGTTAGATTAGATGACCTCTAAACCAAATCAAACTATTCCATGATTTTAAGTCCTTGTCTTCCTGCACAGCCCTGAATTATGATGCTATGTAAATTTGTCAAAATGCAAGTAACATTGCAAGATCTCACCAGACAACACAGCAGTATGACTGAATGATAGTTACATGAGCCCTATATTACATTGTTCTCTCACCTCCTGTATTTGTGCAGAGTGATGCTCCAGTTTATTAATATGCTGCTGGAGTTTCATATTCTTGCTTTCCTCTTCATCCAGTTTTGTCTGCATTGTGCTCAGTTGCTCCTGTGACACAACAGACACTCAAAATTAGAGCACCCATCTTGCACTTTTTTTCACATGCCATATGGCAGTCTGTGCTTATTAAATACAAAAAGTCAACAAGTTTCTATTTTTATGACCTGAACCACTAGAAAACAGAACACTCAAAAATCAACTGGTATCTTTAGTAGCTATTTCTCCTATTTCTAACTTAAATGCCAAAACACAAGAAAATCCATCAAGTGAATACAAGGACTGAATCAAATAAACACTTAGCTCTCAGAGACACGTTTATCTTGGAAAAATAAGGCTTTAAAAAGAAATTATTCAAAACATACACTAGTTAAACTCCTTACAGGATCTCTGCACTACGGTAAGCGTCAAAGAGGGGTTTTGGCTGTTGTGCCAGGGTTTTACATGCACTGAAGTTAGTTCCAGCTTCTAGAGAGTAGTTCAGATAAATTTGTAGTGCTCTTCTATGTGACAAAAGACCTTCCCTGCTCACTAGAAAAGATACAAGACAATGTATTATGGTGGACAAGCATTATTTGGCAGGTTTCTTCAAATAATGCAGTATTGTAATTTAAGCTTGTGTATTGTTCCAAATGTACCTGTCAAGTTATAAAGAGGGTTCCTCAGAGACAAGTTATCAGGTTTAAATAGAGAACAGTATGAACATTATGCAATAAACTACTTATGATATTCAACCCTCAAATCACTTTCAGTAATTTTGTTGTAAATCCTCTTTCAAGTACAACGTCTAGAGAACTGTTTAGTGATAAGTATTAATGAGGGGCTTCAGTTTCTCATGCAAATTGAAATGCACTTGGCGCGGGGGAAGTACTTCATGGCAAAGCCCACTTTATTATAAAGTTACACATACACTTCACTTTTTATTCAGAATGTTCACCTGTGCCACTTTGAGCTCCTCAGCAATGGCTTCACATGCTTGTTCACTCATCTCTGGAGGAACTGGCTCTTTTAGAATGTCATCCATCATCTCTTCAGCATGCTGAAAATCTTCAAAATTATAATCTGGGCTTATTCGCGGCACAAGGCGAGACCTTAGCTGGTAAGCTTTAGTTGGAGTGGTTATGTTCTGTTACAAAGATTACAAAGCAGCCTTTATTTTAACTGTAAAATGAAATTAAAACTTTGTCTAGTATTGTATTTCTTAATTCTAGAAGCAGAATAATGAAATAAAAGCTTAAACTGGCTAGTTCTGAACTACTATTACTTCTTCAGATTTGTCATCTGATGACAGTAGCAGTCATTCAGTTAATACCCCAGAACAAAAAGTAGCCTATTTGGTTTATCCCATATGGAGAACGTTCTAGAAAACTAGTTAGGCTAAGGGATCACACAAATAACAGTGTGTACACTTGTACAACTCAGGAGTAAGTATGTGTGGCCTTAAATAAACTTATTCTCATACCTTAAGACTTTCTCTATGTAGCTTATGCAGCTGAGAGACTTCTCGACGCTTGTGTGCTTTGGTTGCCTCCAGAATGTTTTCGAGATGCTGGTTTGCTTTCTGAAGGGATTGAAGCTCTGATTCCAGTTCCATTTGTTTTTTCCTGTTTAGGAAGTATTTTGCTACTGTCAAAACCACTCCATGTGTATATGCCTTCCTATCAGTAAGGATATGCTGCAGTATTGCCAATGAGCAAACTCCAGCTGAACTTTTTACCCCAAGACAGAAATGCATTATTTTGAGAAGCCACCACTGCTGTATTAAAAAGTAAAAATAATGTATAAAAAATTAAAAAGCTAAGCAGCTTATTTGTGCCTGCATAATGAAGCAAGCAGATGGATAACTAAACATGTCAGAAAAAAAAATCCATTACATGGTAAGAAATAAGCTGAGAGCTCTGCAGTTCCTTTTATGAGAAAGTGATATCACCCATACCAATATGGTTTTAAGCTTTAAAAAATGTTATCCAGTTATATGAGAAGTTTGAACTGGAGCTTGCCAAGATTAAAGAAAATCCTTTAAAGTCCTTTAAAGACTTTTTTTTTTTTTTGAAAGTGCTGCTCTGTTAAGATTATTTTGCCCTCTAAGAGTACTATAACTGAAATCCAACAGTTGAGCAGAAATTTAGGAATAATTTTCACTAGGTATTTTGTAGAGCTACATGCTGTTACTGTGATAGTTGCCAGTACTGTCATAATGGTAGGGTCAAAGTCTATAGACAAATGGAAACATACTATTTCATCTCTTGGCAGTTTAATGCAATCATTTTCCCTCACGCTCTTGGCATCTGCAGCGAAACTTAGGGAACAGAGTAGAACTTTAGTTCTGACTGCAATTGGACAGCAGAAAAATTAGCATATGTTGTTTTTGTGAAATTGCTATTTCACTTTTATTCAGTTACACCATATAGTTACACCTGTATGTAAAGTTTCAGTTACTCTGAAACTGGAAGCAAGTTTAAATTTAGTGAAATTTAGTGACTCCAGAGGCTAAAAAACACTGCACTCCACCAAGAAAATGTTGGTAATTGATCATAAAATGCATACACACTACCAAGAAAGCAAGACATTCACGAAACATGGAATACATAAAATAGAAATATATTTAATGGGCAGAAAAATAAAGTAATCAGTATATAAAAATATAAATAGACTACGGCAATTAGTGATATGGAACAACTGATGGATTGCTGAATTGATAACCTCAGTAGATCCTAATACTATTATTTATAAAGTTCATAAGATGTGCTACACAGAAATCTAACAAAAATACAGATTTGCACAATTGCCTAAAAAAGCAAAAAGGATATTAAAAGTTACTTTGTAAAAATAGAAGTGGGGAGGCACAATTGTGCCTGATGCTTTTAGAATTACACTCTAATTTCACTGAAATCAACAGAAAGCAACATTGTTAGGTACAACTAAAATAAATTTTAAAAAATCAGGCCCCTTTTGCCTTCCAGGTTTGCATTACGTTTGCTGGAAATGCTATTGTTCTTCTATCTGCAGTTACAAGATCTGAATTTTTCAGAAATGGGGTTAATCAAGTGAAGTCATGTATTATTCACATGCATATGAATACTGAAGGTATTAGTGAGGCCATTCCCATAATCTTGTGCTGCCCTCCAGGAGAACAATGACAGTAAATTCTTTAGTACTTTAATAAGGGCAAAGTAGACCCTTACCTCATGTTTAGGTGCCAAAGCAAATGGATATAAATGTACTACTGACACCATGTCTTTGCTCTGATTTGAATTAAACCTTTGTTCCCATAACAAGTCTCAAGATAACAGTTTTAGTGCCTTCTTAACAATCTTTGAAATTGAGATAAAAAATTAAGCAACAGGTCAGCCAGTTTTCTGGGGTGTTTGGATTCTACACTTATGTTGACTCAAACTTGCAGACTTTAAGTGATTATATTAAAAACTACTGTTACACAAAAACAAACTCCCAAATACCCCTCTCATTCTCCCCTACCCCATCAACTCCTATTTCCTGTCAGTGCCTCCACCTGTAATATTTCAATTACTGAAAAACATTAGCTCTGCATGGAAACTAAGCCAAACTCTCTCGGTGCTGTTAAGCAGGTGACTACCAGAATTGAAGTGTATGTCCATCTCCTGCATGGTGTGAAGCATTTTTTTGCATCTTACTATCAAGAATGGCTTTGGAAAAGACAAAGAAACCTGCAGCAGTAGAGACATACATTCAGATTTAATGATGGTTGTTCCCTAATTAGGGAATAACCGAGTTCAACAGGAACATACCCTGTGCGTGCATGCCATTTTTCTTAACCTGGTCCTTTTTTACATGAAAAGAGCAAGCCTAGTCAGTATAATCAGGATCTGAGCCTTTCAAAAATCACTATCAATAATGACTTAAAACCATTTAATTACAGATATCTCAATACTGTTTTGTCTCACTTGGTTAGCTCTTTAAATTCTTCGTATTCTTGCTTTGAAGTTGCCAGTTCAGCTTGGCTCTGCAGCAGACGAGCTTTCAGCCTTTCGACAGATGCCAGTGAGTTGCCTTCCACTGACATGGTGGTGGAATATAGTCGGTGACCTAAAGAACAAACACAGACCCTCTGAAATCACACAGCAACTCAAATACATAAAGTTTTACTAAAACAAAAGCGTCTGTGGGCTTTTGAACAGCACAGCAGCAATTGAGATTGACAAAAATAGGTATTGGCAACGGTCCACATGAAAAAAAGTAATAATTAATATTACTGCAGTCTTCATGATAACTAAGGACCACAAAATGAGATTATAGATAAGTTTCTCAAGATACAAATCAAAATTCCCTACTGCTTGAAGGCCAACATGAATACAATTAAGTAAAATTGTTTTATCAGCCTTCAGGTACAACTTTGAGGAAGGCAAAAATACATCAAGACAGACATTTTCAACACTATGCTGCACACAGCAGAAACACAATAAGCATATTTAGCTGGAAAACATTAGCATATTTTTACCTCCAGTACTTTTCTCTTTGGCTGAAGCTTCCAAAAAAGCTTTTTCTAGCTCTGCAATGGTTTGAGCATCAATTTCTTGGGCCTTTTTAACTGACTGTAGAGAACGAAGTTTTTTATTCTCCTCTCTGAGATTATGGTTCTCCATGGCGTACTTTGCAATTCGTGGGTGTTGTTCCATCTGTGGTAATTAATGTTTTATTCAACAGTTTTTATTTTCCAGACAATGCTATAGCTATCTAGCTGTTACTCCTCTACCTTTAATAAGAATTAAAGTGTAACAGAAAAGCAAAAGAGGTGTTCCCCACAGTGGTTAAAACTACTCAATTTTTCCTTGGTTAGTTTCTTACTGCCTTGGAAACCACTCTCAAGACAGCGAGTTTACATCTCATGTGTTTACTTTCACTGGTAATAAAGCAGTAGGATGCTTTTCTTGCTGCTCTCAATACCCTCTTCCATTTTAACTTTGAGCTTTGGCTTTCTTACCACTATCCTTACAAGCCATAGACAATATGTCTGTAGTCAAGAAAGGACTGTCCTAAACTTCATTTTTTCTCCTCCTCCCTTCCCTTTGAAGCTCAATTATGAGCTACAGATTTAAGCTACTCTGCCAAGACATTTACTCTTTCCCCTACTTGTGCTTGGAGGAAATAGTTTTTCAAGAATTTGCCTTCTCTCTTGGGTTTCTTTGTCCTTTAAAACTGCCTCACAAATGATACCACACCTACCAGACACCTGAATAACCCAAAGCTGTTCTTCAAACAGCTCCAGGACCACATCACCCTTTATATGTCCACCTGGCATGTGTATTATCCTTCAAAAACCTGCTACATTACTGGCATCCTGCTGTCTTTCCCTTTCAACTGATGTCATAGAGCTTGAAGTCTGCCATATGAATGAGGATTTGTGATTTGGAGACCTCCTTGAGTTGCTGAAAAGAAACTTGGTCCTCTGCCTAACCCAGATCAGGTGGCCTGTGGCAAGCTCCCACCATGACATCACTCTTAACTAAACCGTCCTCCTATGCAAACTCAGGCTCTAAACCCAGCCATCATCTCTTCCATAGGGAACCCACCACCCATCCTCTGCTTTTCTGCCTGACTTTCCTAAAAAGCCTGTATTCACCCACCACAGGACTACAACATTTGAGCTATCTCACAAAACAAATTGTTCCAGAAAATAAAAACCAAAGACTTTACCTGTTCTCTGAGTATCTGCACTTCCTCCCTCAAATCATTGAGGAGATCATCTTGCTCTTTTGGCAATAAAACTCCACCAGCTTCTTTATGTAATCTCTCCAAGCGAACAATATGGTCTTCCCGGAATTTAACTATCATTTTATTGGACTGAACAAATTTTTCCTTCTTGGCACACAGTTCTTCTAGCTGTGCGACTTTTTCTAATAAATTCTTAAAAAGTACATATACAGATTAGTGAATTTTTAAGGTGCACATCTTACATACATATGCACAGGCAGACAAATCATGCAAAATCTCAGTTAACAGTAATTTTGTGACAGACTATCATTTGCAGCAGATTTGTAGAGAGCAACAGCTCATACCAAGAACCCAAATTACACAATGTGTTGCAAAAATTGTACTTAGAAACTCCAATATGATCTAGTAGAGCAAGTATTCTGTTAAGCACCGCAGATGCACATCACATCACTGTTTCAGCTAATTTTCTTTAGAAAAAATAAAAATCCATTTTGGCTGTTCCAGTACTATACCATGACCAAAGAACAATAAAATGAGAATGACTGGGACATTGGCTTCAAAAAACACACTGTTGATTAAAACACTCAAAATTAAGTAAAACAGAAGCTTGTTGTGTTCAATTTTTTTTTAATTGGAAAACCCCAATAAACCTCCCACTCCTTAAAATTAAATATACTATCAAAGCTATCCTACGACTTGTCCGAATTTGAAAGACAGAACAGAAACATAGAATTATTTCAGTTGGAAAAGACTTTTAGAATCATCAAATCCAACCACTAATTCCCCACTGCTAAGTCCACCACTAAACCATAGTCCTTAAGCATTATAGATGTTATCTTAAATGTCATTTGACTAAGTTCCCTTGTTAGCAAACCTTGTTATCTTTGGACAGAGTATTTTTATTCAAAACCAAGGAAAATCATTAAGAGAGTCAGCTTCAATATGCTCACTGGTCTCTCACCAGAAAGTACACTGAATGGACTTAGAAATATCACTGCTTTCTTACCTTCTTTTCACCTTCTGATTTCTCCCAGAACAACATTGCTTCAAGAAAGTTGTTCATGTAATTTATGTTGTTCTTCCCTTTTTCAACAGCATCTGTAGGGGAAGTCAAAGAAACAAATGCCATATTTATTAAAATACCACTTCACCAGATTTTTCTACATATATAACATGACAAATGTGTACAGTAAATTAAAATAAATTCTTTAAACAGTATAATTCTTCCACAAAGATCATGTGCCATACCCAGAGCACACTGTTCAGACAGTAATTCCTAGTCACCTGCAAGTGCAGATAAAGAACAGAGCTAATTTACATAATCATATAATTAACAAAGTTGCTCAAGTATTAAACAGCCTTGCAATGAACTTTTATTAAAGTAAAAGAATCAGTCTGTTCAGCTAAGCATATCTATAAAATGCAAAATCCCTCTGAAATTAATTTGATAACACTAAGCCATTATTAGCATTATTAGTACAGTTTGTACATATTAAAAGTGGAGTGACTGGTTTATGAGAAGGAAATTTAGGACAATAAGCTTGAATTATGTGGACAATTAGTGGCTTAATCTGGAAGGAAAGTGTCCACACAAGGGATTAAGAGGGTTTAAAAATCCAGTTAGAAGTTAATTCAAAATAGCGTTTCTGAATATTCTAATACAGACAAGTCTACTTATTTATGGAATACTAATCACCATAGTATCTAGGTGCATGATAGCTACATTATTGTGATTTAATATATTTTAAAATGCCATCATGTTTCTGAAGTACCTAGAAAGCAGATTCTGTATTTCTGTGATTGACTATTACATACATAATTTAACTGCACAGAACAAACACAGCTCTGATATATTAGGTTCTTCTCAAAACTCCTCCTCAGCGTTTAGGCATCATCACTTGTTTTCCCTCGGAAGTCTATCATGAGTCTAAACATTGAGCTCTCTGTCAATATTCATATAATTATGAACCATGATTCAGTGTCCTACCTCATCTCTGACTTGTTTTTACTGGTTGAACATGTATGCTAACAGAGAAGTACCTTTCCCTTAGGAAAACTCAACCCAGATGCTTTATATTAGACAAGGCTTTCTAACTTCTGTTGTAACTTCTCCTGCTGTATCTTCAATTTCTTGGCAAGGTCAGGAAAGAGTTGACTCACAAAACCAGTAAGAGTTACAAGACAAAGTTTACGACCTTGCAATCAAACATTATCAAGTAGCACATTTCGGTGAGAAACATACATACTAGGAAGCTCTGCTGAGATTGGTATTGCAGATAAAATGGCCTAGTGAGAAGCTTATGGAAGATTACCTAAAAACTCTATTTCCACCTTACATTGAAATCAAGTGTCTGTTGAACCTCTTAGGTTCTACTGGAAGGGGCAAAAAAGGGAAGAGGGGGGAGAAAATCCAGTCCCAAGCTTAAAAAGAATGCAACATTGTCCCTTCCCTCTGACTTAAATGTACAAGGAACCACATGCAAACTTTTGGTTACTTAAAGGATTAGGCAGCATCTCTCTAAAGTAGAAGAATATCTAGGTATCATATAATAACCATAGTCCAGTACCCAAATTTATGAGGAAGAAAATAAAACCACATTAACCACATTAATTTCTGCAAGGTAGCAGATACAAGTACAGGAAATAGGATCAAGGAAAATGTGACCCCTGTAGGTCAGTCCCTACAAAAATATTAATTGTTCAGAAACTTTATGAAGGACCCCAAACTTCTGGGTTACAGAAGTAGCAAATTCTCCCTCACTTACAACTCTTACCTTGTGATACAGAAATACTGCACACAGATGGCACTGAAGTAAGTTGAGCAAGCTGCTCTTTCAACTTCTTGACCTCAGCTTGCAGCTGGCTCACATTTCCTTGTGTATCTTCATTTACTACAGCCTTTTATAAATAGAAGAAAATTAGGAAAAGGTATAAATAAAAATCTTACATGATAAGAGAAAACTCAAAGAATGAAAACCAGTAAAATTACTGAGAACTCTTTCCATCTTAGGAAAGGAAGAATTCATGGGAAAAGCAAAGTTCCATTCACTGAGAAACCAGCAAGTTGCACTTCAGATGGAATTAGAGGTTAAAAAAAGGTAATGTTTTCTGCAGAATTTTGTCTGGACCGTTTTCACCAACAAAGCAGTATACATCAGAGACAATTTCAGCTAAATGCCAACATGCTTTAAAAACCCACTCATGAGAAATTACATTTTGGGCACTAGAATTAATATAGAACAAGTTAACAGAAACAATATCAGAAATTTTTTTGATGATTTACATTTTTAGTATAGATTTACTTTTTACTTTTCTAATGAAGTGCTCTGAGAGCAAGCCATGAATACATGCTTTTAACAGCCATTACTTAGTCTCCAGCTGTCATCCTTTATTCCTAACCAAGTGCAAACAAGCCCTTTTCAAAAACAATTTGTCTTAAAAAAAAAGCAAATTTAGTGTTTTCAAATAAGCTAAATTAAGTTTAGTGAAAGCACAGGAGTACTTCAGTGAAGCTACCTTGCTTGCAGATATATAAGTTAAATCACAAGCTTCTGTTGCTACAATAAAGACGTTAAGTAACTCCCTTACCTTGTTTTTAATCAACTTTGCTCTCTGAGCAAAATTAAGAGTGGACAGCGTTTCACCAAAACACTTGGATCCTGGGTGAACATTTGCGATTATACACGTTTTTGCATTACCACCAAGAGAATCCTATTTAAAAACATGGAAGTTAGTTTTATCTGCATGTTTTTGGTGACAATAAGGAAGCCATTACCTAAAAGATACTATGTATCATTTTGAACAAATTGCAGAAAGAATTTTGTGTAACAAATATCCACATAGAAGGTAAGTTTCTAAGATTTTATTTCAAATGTCGGTATAAAGGATGTGACTGTAAATAAAGACTTTATTTGGGGCTTGAAAACTGTGACTATACTGAGATACTTTCTTCACCTGAACAGCAGGGAGAGGAAAAAATTCTAAACTGCAAAAATAATTTTGGTAATTAGCAGATTAGTGGTCACACTACTTTTAACATCATCTGTTCATTGTCCCAACCTATCTTCCTTCTGGTTGCAACTATCAAACAAACAAAATCACAAACCAACAGCTTCTTGACCAAGGATATAAAAGGATCATCTCCCTTTTACATGCATATCTTCAGGTAATTCTGTGCTGTTAAACAAGTAGCTCTCAAATCTCAGGAGAAGGCAGCATTTATAGCTAAAGTCTAAGAGTCTAGTACTACAGAATAGTCCACAAGTCTCAAATGGCATTCTCTCTCTGTAGGTCTGAAGGTCATGTTTGTGGACTCCTTTGCAGTACAGACACCTCAAAAAAAGTAACCACTTAAAGTAATGGCTCACAAAGTTGTAATTCTCTTCCAATTTTTATGTATTTTGGATTGAACATTGGAAGAACATAATTCCTCAGTTTCATCAATCTACATAGAACTGAGATGAAACATTGAGAAATTTTGCTGTGATCACAATACTGTGTTGTAATACAAATACTGTATGTGTAAAATACTATATTATAATACAAAAATATACTGCAGACATTCATGTACTCTTCAGAGAATTTTGGTGAGTGCTGACATCCAGCAAATCTTTGGATGCTTCTGTCTTTGTTTTGTGTTCATTTTGAAAAGAGCCTATACACTCTCAGGTAGGAGACTAAATTCAATGAATCTTTAACACCAGACCAACCCTAAGCACACCTAAGCTAATTCTGAAAATCACATCAAATGTTTCAACACATCTCTAAATATTACACTTTGAGACACATTATTTCCCAAATTATAAGGATGAAAATGTGCTTTTTTTAAATTAAAATTTCCAAATATGTATGTAGTAGGACCTTATGAAAATAAATAGATTTATCTTCATTTAACAGCAATAGATTGATTAGAAATCTGTTTAGGTTAAAAAGATAATTTTTAATCTTTTTTTCCACTTGCCCAATACTGAAACAACTTTAATGCACTGGAGTTCAGCTTTTTATAGTAAAAAAGCCCAATGAAATATTTTTTTCTACATCCCAGGTAGCAGATAAAATCCAGAGGATATATATTACCCTTAGCAGAAAAGTGAGCTTGGAATCCCGGTAACAAACGTGTCTCTGTTTGCCATTGCCCACATCAACAAGTGCTGTGATTACTTGGCCCAGGCAGCTCAGTGATCTATTGATGTTACCTGCTTCCTAAAAAAGAGAAGGGAACAAGAGTGAATGGATTTGGAACAGGGTACTCCATCTGAAAGGAGAAAGATGCCACAGGTACTACAGAACTAACCTTTAACCTTAGTCCTTCTGTATGGGTGTCCTTCTGTCTCTCAGATCCTGCCAAGTCTACCAGGTTGAGCAGGGAAGACCGAATGTTAACAACCTCGTTGTTTTTCTCCATGGATTCCACTGTGATAGTGAAAACTGCATGTGATCTGGAGGATTCTCTGTTCATGGAGGTCGATGCTACACGACGGTTTCTCCAGCCCATAGTTAATACCTAAGCATGAAAAAGGCATCACAATTTCAGCTCTGTCAGACTGTACTTTACACACACGTGACACAAGCAGCCGTAGGCACAATTTCATGCAACAGCTTTTAAAAATCTTAAGGACGAGGACTTTTCTTACTGTTTTCCAATAGAAGTATTTTAAAAGCAAAAAAGATACAGCTACAGTCAAGCTTAGTAGCAGAACCTGTTATAATATTCACTTCTTTTCTCCAAAAGTGCCACTGCCGTTTGAAAGCATAACATATCCCATACTGGTGTATGTTAGCAGTACACACAATAATAATTATAAAAAAATTTCAAGTCACACAAGTACTATGTGTATGTGTATCATTCCAGGAGAAATAAACCTGACAATTCTGGAACACGTGGAGCCCACTTAGCATGAAATGTAGTTTTCTGTGGCTATTTCAGAGATGTGTAGGGCAAGCATTGCGGAAAGGTTACTATAATTGCCATTCAGGTATTCCAAACTCCAAAACCTTTTTGATTTCTTACAGGTATGGGACAGTCAGGAAGCATTGCCTTAACCAGCCTTTTTTACACTGTGTTTTGAAGTAGGGAGACAGGGGGAAAAAGCATCACAGACAAAAAAATGAGCAAAAAGATGTGCTTTAATCCAAGAGGAATATTTACCACACAAGATTTAAGATGAATAGTGCGGCATTAAAAAGTGCCAAAAAATACCTGGTATGCTTCAGCAGCAGACGACAACACCTGTTCAACAGCACCATCAACAAAGACTCCCTTCTTGATGTGTTCTCTGAGAAAGAGTCCAGCTGAAGCAGAATCTAGCAAGTCAAATATCTGTTCATTGTAGATTTCAATGAATGAGCATTTGCAGAGAAAACTCTTTCCACTGCCAGCCTGAAAAACAGAGCAATTTACACTATAAACAGATTGGTTTTCTTAAGTCTGTCATTGTATGACAGCAAGTCTCTTTTCACACGAATCTAAAGCTATTAGATTGCATATATATTCTGCATACTATACATTTCTGATGCCCAGGTGACAACCAACATCCAGAAACCTCGATGCATTTTTAGACTCAAAATATAAGCACACTTGTGTCTGAAGAAACTGTACTATAATTTGGTGGAGTACTAGATGGAAGCATTTCTCATTAACACATTACAGGCAAGATGGCCATAATCTTGGTAATTTAATGCACGCTCAGTTTACCAAGCTTAGCTAATCTTTACTGTGAGACATTACTGCAATAGTAATTATAAAATAAATTTACCTTTTCCTTTTCCCGCTCGATTAGAAAAAATAAATATTCAAAGCTCCGTGGAATTACACCTCTCAGACTGTGAGTGAAATTATCAGAATCAGATGGTCCTAAAGAGAATTTTTAAATTTAAAAAAAATTAGTAAGTACAACTCAAGAGTAGCAGTTGACATGAGGAATACATCTCAAGACAAAAAAAATATTAAGAAACCACTGAAAGATTAATCTCTCATGCACTTACCCATCATAGTAAAGGTTTTTCCTGACCCAGTCTGGCCACTAACAAAAAGGAAAAAACAAGTGAGATTAAACTTTATTCTGAATTTTTTATTATTCTGCATCTTTTAAGGAAAAGTCAAAGCTTAAAACAAGCAAACAAATTTTCTAAACTTAAGATAAGGAGCTAGAAGCAAGCTGAGAAATCAGTCAGCTAAAAAGGTATAAAAATAGAACAGCAAATTTTACCAAGAAATCTCATTACATTAATCCCATTTTGTCCCCCTGCCACCAACCATTTTCTTCCTCATTTCTGTTGGAAAGGGAAGTTAGCATTAAAATGAAGGCTTTCAAATATATACCTAAAACTAAATTTTGGGTCAATCTTTAGAGTTTTATGTCACTCAGTAGTGCACATAAAGATATATTTGACTTAAAAGGTATTTTTTAGTTTTAGAGTTTTTTTTCTAATGTAGTTATTAATCATGCTAGAGAAACTTCAGGGCAATTTCATTTCATTTTTCCACATTTGTATATTGTAACAAAGTGGACTTCATAGTTTTGAAAAAGCTGTGCTACACTAAAAAAACCTCAGTAAGGTTTTGATTAGATTAGCCCTTTAAATCATCATTTTCTGACCAAAGTGCTTCCTCAGTTTTCAAAATGAAAAAATACTGAGTGAATATAATGATATACATACTACTAGTCATGGATATATTTCTACCTTAAAAATATTCTAAAAGTTAAAATTATCATTTATGAGTTTTCCCACAGGCAGCCAAGAGTTACTGAAGAGTTAAGCTGACCAAATATCAAGTTGAAACAATTTTTGTTCCATTTTACCATGGACATACTGAAAACCACTAGCTTTCTCCTTAGCAGTACAATGAAACTCCTACTTTTTAAGTAACTAACAGTAAGATTGAAATGAGTTTACATTCACATTGTTAGCCTTAAGTGTTAAAAGCATAACACCTACATACAGATTCCTGCAAAAGAGGGGCAAGGAGTACCATCCAATATTGCAAGAACACTTCTTATGCTTTGCTGCAGTAAGGAAAGCACTTTTAAAGTTTATGGTAACATTAGGCAGGCTCCGGCCCTTAAAATCCCAACTGCTTATTAGGACAATCTCCTTAAATGTTGCCACTGCTATGAAATGACTGTAATTGCTACAAAATCACTTACTATGCAAAGATGGTTCCATTGTAGCCATTCATACAAGATTCAACAATGTTTTTAGCCACACTTGAGAACACAGACTCCTGGGGACAAGGGAAAGAGAAAGCACTTGGCACCACCTGTTTAAGTATCTTTTATATCAGTGTTTCCTATGCCATAACTTTATAGTATATATTAGATGCATTCCTTAAGGTTAGACATGTACCATGACCCCTGGAATTCTCACAGCAAAACAATACATCCTATGTCTTTCTGACACAAATCACTCTCTCTGAAAAATTTGTATTCCTTGATAAACTCAAAGGGCAATAATAAAATTCAGCATCATAGGAACAGCTTCCAAATACATAATAATAATTTTGATCCAGTGGTTTTGATTATGTTATGCAGTTCATACCATGAGTAGGCCAGGTGGCCAGTGCCAGGTGGCACTTGTAAAATTTAGCTTTCAACATTTGCCACCGTGCAATGGCACATTCAATAGACCTGCGCAACTGAGTCTCTCATATATTTTCATATTTTTCCTCTCAGATCTGCAAGAAGAGCCTAGCTACAAATAATAGCCTACAGCAGGTTTTTCGGAGGTTTTGTTTTGTTTGTTTTTCTAACAGAAATTAAATGGAATTGGGAGTCTTAGCAGAATTAAAATTATGTTTAGAATGTCAAACACCATATTATAGAAATTAAATTGAAGGATTTTCTTTCCAGTATTACTTGTCCCAGGTTAACAATGCATCAATTTAAAAGGCAAAAGTATAAGAAGGAAATATAATAAACAGAATATAAACTCCGAAGTTCCTTAAATACAAATGTTCAGGGCCAGGAGTTGAACCTGATGGATGATCCTTGTGATTTATTTTCTCTCTATGGTGTTACGACAATGTTTACAAACAAAACCTTCCATTTTAATTCAAACTCCAATTACAGAAATTAACAGCTAAAAAAAAAAAATCACATCAAAACTGTCAGAGAGCTAAACTTAGTGCAGCATTCTGTACTGTAACAATGTATTTCCAATCTGACTGCTGCAAAAAATTAGACCTGATGCATTACATCTTTAGAATGGCTGAGCATAGTAGTTGCTAAAACTTGGGTGAAAATAGCAGTAGTTTTGAGATTCTGGAAATGATTACCTGTGTTGTTTCCATATTTGCAACATAATCAAAAGTGAAGATCTTTGGCTCGGGCTTTGAATGCAGGCGGATGGTATTTGATGAAAGGACAGACAAACACAGGCCATGATCTCCATCGGTTAATGCAGCTCTGTCTGAAGGGGGACGCACCCTTACAAAAACTTTGATAGCATCACCTTCAACACTAAATAAATGTTTATGCATTAGATTACTTCCAAATAGATCAAGCTGTCTGCTAAAATTAAATCACAATCAGATTAAGCATATGAAGCCTTACAAAGGTCTGTCCAAAAATCATACTACTTGTAGATGAAATCAATAAAGGTAAAAATGATTTAAAAACCAAAGAACATGCAGTTACATGCAATTTATTGCTGTGGCACCTGACTTTAGGTCTAAAAGAACACATTGCACAGTGAACATGAGATGCCCTTCTTACTCCTGGAAGTTTTAATGGACCAATGGATCAGATAATTCTACAGTCCAGCAAAAAAAGTTATTAGCATTTTTCTTTGCTACTCACAAGAAGGGGAAAAAGAAGCAATTCTTGATCAATGAATCACCAGCATCTAAAACTTCCCTCACCAATTTCATCAAGTTTATCAGCTTTAGTAAGTAACTGTGCATGACTTACTTTAAGGTTCTGAAGAGTTCTGCCATAAATACCAATACACTCATAAAATATTAAAGAATTAAATTCTTACATGAAGCGGTAGCAAACTTAGATTTACTTTACTTCATTCTTTTCCAAAAGTTTTAACAGGAGGGTATTGTAAGAGCTACTTTTACTTTTGGTATACAAGAGAGAAGAGAACAGTTTTAAAAGTGGGGAAGGGTCTTCATGAACAAAATGTGCCATTGGGTAGTGGCAGAGGAAAGGGCTGAGAACATAAGCAGCAGCTGAGAAAGGGAAGATGTTATACTGGATTTAAGACACACCAAATTAATTTGCCAAATGTGCTTTCATTGTATAACATTATTCTGAGTTGTGGCACAGTTTACACTTGGAGGAGGGCTTTTTGGTTTTTGTTTTAGTTTAGGGCTTCCTCACAGGACAGAAGTTTCTAGTGGGATATTTCTTCATATAAACTCTAGACTCCAGCTGCAGAATTAGTGGACAAATGAAAATTTATTGCATGGCAGCATTCCAAGAAGAACCCAACATGTCAGCTTAACAGTTTTATTATGAGTACATTTTTTTAAAAGGCTGTAAGGATGTTAGGAGAGAAAGGTACTGATCTTAGGCAGGTAAAGATTGAAAGAAAAAACTTTAAATTATCTCCCAAAGTTATGCTAGGTTTTGTTTACACTGATTAATAATATATGGGAACTAGCCAATATTATTTTACCTAGGTGTGTTCAACAAAGATATTGAAGAGTCACGCAAATCTCCTATAAAAGAGAGACACACAAAAATGAAAATAAAATTACTGCTCAAAACTCCCCACTTAAATAGAAAATACTGTAAGCAGTACATAGGGAAATAAATGGAAAACCTTATAAATACCTGTTTTGTGCATGAACAGAACTGCATGAAAATATTTGGTAATTATCTTCCTTTGGCAGGAAAATTTCAGTTTGTTACAGCAGTAGAGACAGCACATATTACCCCATAGGTAGATAAAGTGACTTATTTTTTACTTAAGGGTGAATCTGACATGAAAGTACATAATATAGTCAAAACATTAACTAAGTAACAAAACTGCATTAAGAAAGTAAGCAAAATAGGCAATGCCTCAATGTATTCCAACAATAAAGTATTTATAAACTTTTAAAGCACACACTTTTTTTGTAGGAGGATCGAGTTTAACAGAAGAATGAACAACGATGTGCAAAGATGCTAACCTTCTCTTTGACATTCATACTTCCTAAATAGCCTGCTGCTGCATGAGCTTTTTACGTGCTGTTTTGACTTACTCAACATCCGAGAAACGTTTTGGCTTCTAATTAAGTAATTTATTCTTCAATTGCACAAGTTTTCAAGGAAAGGAGTGCATTTAAAAACTGAAATCAGACCGATAGGTAATTGCACAGCCCTGAGAACAGCCTGAAGTTGTGTCAAGGGAGGTTTGGGTTGGATATTAGAAAAAGGTTCCTTACTCAGAGGGTGGCTGGGCATTGAACAGGCGCCCCAGGGAAGTGGTCACAGCACCGAGCCTGACACAATTCAAGAAATGCTTGGACAATGTTCTCGGCACGTGGTGTAACTCTTGGGGATGGTGCTGTGCAGGGCCAGGACTTGGACTCGATGATCCGTGTGGGTCCCTTCAGGCCCAGCTTATTCTGTGATTCTGGCAGAGGGCCGACTCCCAGGTACCCCGACACCACCGGGGCAGCGCTCTGTCCGCGGGCACCGCAGGGCGGAATCCCCCAGGGCATCAGCCCCCCTGGGGGGCACCGAGCGCCCCCCGCACGGTCGCACCTGGCCCCACTGGTTCTCCCACGCGGGTGACGCCCCGCCAGGGCACGGGACAGGGAGGCTCCCTCGGGCAGAGCCGTCCCTCAGTTCTCGAGCCGCCGCGGTCCCCCCCTGCTCTCCAAACCGAGGGCACATCCCCAAGCCCCTTCCCGGCCGTCCCCACTCACCTCTCACGCCGGGAGCCATGGTCACTAGAACCCCGGCAACTCCCGCCGGCCCACCGCTCCAAAATGGCGGCGCCTTTGAATTTGGCGCTCAGTGGCGCGGCCCCGCCCCCTACCCGGGGCCGCCGCGGGCGCCGCCATTTCGCTCGGCGCGCTCGTGCCCCGCCATTGGCCGGGAGCGGGGCAGCGCTCCGGAACGGGAGGGGCGGGCGGGGCGCGTGGGGCGCGTCCCGCCCGGAAGCGCGCGCGGCGGCCATGAGCAAGAGGAACCAGGTCTCCTACGTGCGGCCGGCCGAGCCCGCCTTCCTCAGCCGCTTCAAGCGGCGGGTCGGGTATCGGGAGGGCCCCACGGTGGACACCAAGGTAACGCCCTGGCCCGCGGGTGGGAAGGGGCAGCGCCCGTTTTCTGGTGCTTCCCGAGCCTTGATGCCCGCCCATCCCCGCCCCCTGCCTTCTCCCGTAGCGGGCGGTGGGGAAGCAGCATTCCAGGGTTTTGTAATGCAAGGGGGAGCCGCAGTTACTCGCTTAGAACTGACTGAAATCGTCTGTGTAACGTGGTTTTGCTTCTGAGTTGGCGGATCAAAACAACTGCAAGGCCGCTGTGGCGGCTGAAGCAGCCGCTTCAGCCTCTCAGTGCCCGAGGGGCCTGTGGGGGCGCGGGGGGAACAGCGCTGATGTCCGACCTTAAACTGGACTTTAAAAAGCCCAGGGCGGTGGAGGAGGAGGGCGATGTGGAAAAAAATGTTCTAAAAGTACGGTAAAAAAAAAATATTGTGAAGGAGTTTACATGGGTTCGAACTGAAAGAGGGGAAATTTAGGTTAGATATATGGAAAAAAATTCTTGACTGTCAGGGTGGTGAGACACGTTGCCTAGGGACATTGTGGATGCCCCGTCCCTGGAACTGTTCAAGGCCAGGTTGGATGGGATTCAGAGCAAGCTGGCCTAGTGGGAGGAGTCCTTGTCGACGTCAAGGGGGTTGGAACGGGATGATTTTTAAGGTCCCTCCCAACCCAAACCATCTTCTTGTAGGTCCGTGGTCATGAACTGTGTTGTGATGGCCGGAAAGGCCGGGCAGGGGCAGTAGGGTCTGAGCCAGCTTGTTAAAAGGCAGTCTTTCCTGAGGCACAGTTTTTTCTGCTTCTAATGTGATTTTACATATGTTTCCCTCTAAGTAGGGTTTTACAGGATACTTAAAGAAATTAACTTATCATTATATATATATTTTCAGTATATTACAGTAATACTGTCTATACTTTTTCTTACAAAATAAAGTTTTCAGGTCCTCTAATATTGCCAAACTTCAGGTTGCTGCATTGAGGTTTCCATGCCAGAAAGTTTATTTAAAAAAAAAAAAAAATTACTCCAACTGATTCTCCTGTCCCAGTGCACAAGTTTGAGAGAGTAGAAACAGGAGTTTCTTGTGAATCTTCCTTGTGTCAGTGCTGCTTACAGTGATTTATTTACCCAGATTTAATCCAGCCACCATGGACCCACATTTCCCTTTGTGCTGTTTCGAGAACAGCATAGAAGGTTCAAATTTGGACCCATGCATTTAAAGTTTTTCTTAGTGTTGCACAGCAGACAGTGCTGCACAGTCAAGATGGCGAAGAAAAGGAATTAATTTCTTGCTTTCCGAGTTCCTTCTGGTCTCTAACTGAAGAAGCCCATACTCCCATGCTGGTGTTTTCAATGGGAAGCCCTGTCTCAGTGATAGAATTGGAGCGTCCTTTGGACAATGTGTGTTGGGAGGGCCTGGCACTGGTAGCTGTGCCAAGTCTCCTCAATAACCCTTCTGCAAAAGTGAAACCAAAGAGACCTGGCCCACAACTGGAGTGGTGATCAGAATGGCTTTTATTTCTCTCTTGTCCAGAGAGAGCAGCTTCCACTTGCGGATGATGACAGTGACAACGGCAGTGACAAGGAAGATGAGCAGCCTCAAGTGGTGACACTGAAAAAAGGGGACTTGACTGCAGAAGAAGCAATGAAAATTAAACAGCAAATCAAAGAGGCTTTAAAGTCAAAAGAATCAGGTGAATTTCAAACTACTAATTTCTTGCTTTGTGTAGTCAAAGAGATAACCCACAAAAGCGGGCCTGATACTTGCTCAGCTTTCTACTGTTTTTTAATACTATCTTTGATTAGTTCTGAATTTTTCACCTAAATAATTTGCACTTGTGGTTCTTAATCTCAAGTCATTAAGTACATAATCAGGCTGTCTGGCTTTTTATAATGATATAGTTCTGTGCTTCTTGATTGTGCACCATCCTCCCTGTAAATACTCCCTTAAATTATTTTTTTTGGTTGTATTATTCCAGTGCACAGTCTTTTGACATCTCCTGTGATCATTTTTGAACTCATTGACTAGTTCAGCCAAATTTCACAGTGGAGTGGATGTTTAAAAGGTAATTGTATGAGTTCATGAAAGAGAGTGTCAGGGCAGAGGGATTCAGGTCTGTGCTTTCGTGGAAAGAATTGCAGATGTGTGGCTTGGGAACGTGTTCACTTAGCTGACTGGTCCATGTGATTACTTGCTTACAATCAGCCCCAATATGTGTTGTGACTTGCAAATATATTAAGCAAGATAAACAATAGTGCCAAAAACCAGCAAGGTCCAGGAAAAAAATGTTTCTCTGCCACAAAGAATTACACAGAATGGAAAGATGGAAGTGGTGCAGGAGGGGCTGCTGCAGTTTGACAATAACAATGAGAAACTATAGCTGATGGATACAATTATGTTAAGAATTTCTCTCAGTATTCATCATTCAGGTATGATTGACTTCAATCATCGCACAGGGTGTGATAAAATATAGCTTTATCTTTTGCTGACAGAAGACTTGACAGATTGAATGTAACTGCTGTTGTCTGTAGTGGAAATGTCTGGACAATTTAGAATATAGGAACTGGAACCTCATAAGTATAAAACAGGTGAATCATAGAAACTGGACATCTTCTGTGGTTAGCCATTATGGCTATTTACAAAAGCTTCCAATTGAATTTAGAGCACACTGTGAGGCCTAGCACATGGCTGTCAATATGATGTCCTTAGTGTCTCTCTTTGTCTGCCATTTGGATTTGAGAATTCAGGTTCATGCTGTCTCTGTGTAGATGTACATGTTAAAATTCAAATGGTATATATGGAGAAGTCAGTAACAGAAGTGGGAAGAAATATGTTGAGAATCTTATATTTTTTGGAAAGCAAATTGATGAGAAATCTTAATTTTTAATAATGTAGGTTAGCTTGAAACTAAATAAACTACATCCTATTTTCTGCAGGTACATATGTATTTGTTAGGTCTAAGCAGGTATATGACTTGAACTCCTCTGAGAATATATGCTCAGCTTTGGGCTTACTTCCTGGTGTCTTGTTACTGAAGTGTAACATATAGATGCTTGGTGTCACAGTTTCTAGAGTAATCAAAAAATTTCTTTTCATCCTCCTAGTATTGGGAGAAGTTTCAGCTTATTGGAAAGAAATGTCATGGTTCTTTCTGAGCATTGGCTTCCTTTTCATGTGAGCAACTTGAACTTTGAGTGATCACAGTAGGAGGAAAAATTATTTTGTAAGGCCGGGCAAAAAGAAGTAGTTGTCCATGAGAATCTATTGAGGTGGAGTCCATGCTGTGAAAAAAGTCCAAAAGAGCTACCAAGCTGAATACACAGTGTGAAATGGAAGTGTATTTGAATAGAGTGACTGAACTTATTTGGTGGAAAAAGACATTCCTAAGACATAATTGTATGTAGTGAGGATGGCAGTATTGAGTCCCTGTAGGACTTCGTCACCTCTGCTTTTTACCCCTTCAGCCCTTCAGTAATAGCTTGCATTTGGAGGGAAAAATCCACAGAAGTAGGTAGCAGGAGTGTTGGGGACTGCTGCCCTCTGTTCTGTGTTGTTGTGTTACTATTCATCCATCTGCCTTTGCAGTTAATATGAGGTCTTCATGTCCTTTTCCTTTTTATGGCTTATGGGAATAAACAGGGTAAGTGCTACTGTTTTCCTCTGGTATGGAGAGAACCCAGTGTGAAATTCTCAATGAAGGCAGGTGCGTGTGACTGTTACAACTTGGTGAAGGCTTTTTTGCATTTTGAGCCATTTTTGCACTATCAGTCTGACCTCTAGATTTAAATTTTGATTTCTAGTCTGAGGCTGGTATTTAGACAGCTGTTTACTTCCAGTGTAATAAAGAGAGTTTTGAGTAACATGTGAATTTCTTTTATTTTTTTGGCTGTCAAGTCTGAAAATGGGAAGTATAAAGAAAGTTTGGTGCTGCATGACTTGGTTGCATTTCATGTTGCTTTGATTTTAATCCCAGAGTTAAAAGTCAAATTAATTTAATGGCTACTAGACCTTACCATATAATCCCAAATCAGATCATTAGTGAAATTACATGAAGCTAAAAAGGTAATAGGAAAGTAAATTTCCCAACTGATAATCTTCCTTTTCAGCATGCATCAATGCTGAGGCACTTGGACAGATCCTAAGAAATATGCTACTAACTATCTGTTGTGGATACAAACAGTTTTTCATAACATGGCAAGTACTCAGTTTTGAGGTTCTGCCCTCTTTTATACTTGTAGTGATTGTCTTCATTTGAAGGACCTTGTCTTCAGGGTTTGAATAGTGATATTACGCTAGAATTTTCTGTATCTCATTTACATACTTTCTCCTTTGTTTTCTTCCGTAACCTTTTTGACATGGCTACAGTTTTTGTTCGTTTTGGTTTTGTTTATTTTTAATTTTAGACACCAGATGTTCCCATGACTTGCATTTTCTTTTATAGATGAGTAACATTTTTGTATTAATTTGGTAAAACCAGCTGATTAATGTCCTAGCTGCACTTAGTTGCCTCCTAAGGCAGAACACATCCTAGCTTTTCTGTTGGCTTTTGCAAGCAGCATTTAAGTAAGGAAAACTTGCCCAAGTGTTCTCATGAACAGTTGAGACTGACTACTAGAGCAAGACTGGCCTTATCTTCAAACCACCAGTGTGCTGAGTTCCTGGAATAATGCTTTCAAAGGCATCCAGAGAGAATGGGGGACCAGAAAGCACTGGAAGGAGCATCTGAAATGGCTGACCCGAACTTCTAAGGTTAGAAACCATTACAAAATTTGCCAGGTTATTGTAATTTTTTCCTAACCTCCTATCTTTGAATAGACGTATATGGGTTCCACTGTTCCTCCTGTTGCTCCTGACAGTTTAGTGGCATTTGTGTTTCCTGTTGTTGCCTCATTGACCTATATGGACAGAAGCTGCTGAAAAGTGGTGCTGCTAACTGCACAAATGGCTATTAAATTAAAAAACCCTCTAAACTGAGAGCAGTATTTCATTTTCAGGCTCTCATTTATACTTTTATTTTAATATATACCTTGAAATTAAAAGAAAATTCTGACTGTGGCTTCTTAAATTGATGTCACTTGTGAAGTGAGTTTTCAGCTCAACATCTGACTGTGCTCATGTTGATCAACCAGTGGTTTGTGATCCAGGCAAAAAGCAGCAATGACTAAGAACAGTGGTAATTTGAACTGCTAGTGTAGCTTTTGACGCATTTGTGAGAAGTGGGTTTTAATATTTCTCCTGTAGTGCTTTTATGTATTTTACTTCTTGTGTTTCAGTGTGCTTGCCAGAAATCCCGCTTTCCATAATTTATAATATTAACAGAGTCTTTTATTGTCTTTTATCTGTTTTAAAAACTACCAATACTTGAGATTGTTTCTTTAGTCTCCTTTTTTTTTTTTTGCACTTCATAATATAAGTCAGTTTTTTGTAGGTCTTCAATGCAGACAAAAAAGATAGCTGACACATAAGAACCTGGTGAAATTACAAAGGATAAAGTGAAGTTGTTTTACCAGCTGAAAAAGACAATCTTAACACAGCAACACAAATTCCTTGAACTGCTTCATCAAATCTTTTCAAAAAGCGTAGTCTGTCCTCACTCTCTCCACATGTAGGTAAGGTAAGGCTAGGCCTACTGTGTTTCCTCATCTGCTTTATTCTTTGTCAAGCACTGCCAACACACTACTCTCTGAAGCTGGCCTGGGCTTCCTGCTGAAAGGAATGTCCTTGAGCATATAATGAAATTTTGACAGTGTTTAACCAGGCCAAGAGCTAAAATAATTTCCTTTGATGCAGAATGACCTGTGACTAGTATTGTAGCTCTGGAGGTCAGAGCTGAGCTAGTTGCCATTTTGGTGGAGTTCTTGAGCTTTGCTGTTTGTGCTCTTAGCTTATTACATGTTTAAATTCATATTGCAAAGATACCCGTTTCTCCATCTGGTTGGCAAAATGAAATTATTTCGTGGGTAGCAGGACAGTTGTGAGTAAAATTAAAATTTCTGTTCTCTGCTTATCCATGGATTACAAATACATAGCTGTTTATCTGTTTTCTTTTATGGATATGCTTTGAACTACATTTTTAGGGGTTAGGTTTTCAAATTTACCACTCTAAGAAAATCTAGTAATCCATTTGTTAAAGAGTGTCCAATGGGGGGTTGATTTTTTTGCTCCTCATGCTTATCCAGTAGGTGGTTTTGTCATTTCCACAGCAGTATGGGTACTGTATACAGTATGTAGACAGTTGTGTCTGCACATAAGGGAAGTTTTCCTTATAGAGATTTTTTTTTTTTTTTTTCAGAATTTGGCTTATATTGTGCCTCAGATCTTGTTTAAATTAAGAGATCTGTATTTCCAAATAAACATTGTAGTTAAGCAAAAATTAGTAAGGGGAATCATTTGTCATTAAACTTCTTAGCCCAAAAATGGAGGCCCAGCTTCTGAGAAAAAGGATGCATAGTGAATTCTAATTCATGAAGTTTGATACGCTTTCAGGAGTTCTGTTCCCCTCCCAAAATTTACTGTAGGCTCTTCCTAAACTTCTGTATCACATGTATCCCAGCATCTGAACACCTAAGCTGTCTCTGCAGAGTTCACAATGGAGCCATTGAGACGTGTGGCTCAGGACTTGTGCTCCAGCTCATCACCCTTTGCACCTTTTGGAAGTATGCATTCTGTAGAGGCCATTGACAGAATTGGTGCCTAGTTTTTCAAGCTAGGTTTCTTCTTTAAGAGGGTCTCTGAAACTTAAGGCATTCTGAGTGAAATTTCCCACTGAAGTTGATGTCTTTATTTGTACCACACAACCCTTAAGATACCAGATTTATTAGTTATATTGCTTTGAGAATGCACTGAAGAGAGTTTCAGCCAGTGTGGTGTAGATAACACTGAAATGTTAAGTCTTCTGCTGTAGTGCTGATATACTGAGGAAAGAATTTGTGCTAAAGAGAAAAGTTATTTATTGCTTATAATTAAATAGCACATAATCTTGTCAAACACATTCCTGTTGAGTAATGAATTTCACAAAAGTAATTTAGGAAAAATATCTTGCCCAGAAGCTATGGCTCCTTAACATTCTGTCACATATACATTATAAAAATTGCAAACTACTGCAGCATGAACCTTTGTGTCTGATTCACGACTTTACAATTACACTTTATCTTCCAGAAATACTGCCCTGATGCTGTTACTTATGCAGAAGCTTTCCCACTCTGCCTGATAATCATGGAAGGGACTTCTCTTGTTTTCAAGATTGTTGTCTGCTCCTCTGCATGTACTAGAGCAAAATTAGTCAGCTGGAGTAGTTGGGTGATTTTGCAGATACAAAGAAACCCTGAAACTTTCATCCATTGTGATAATAAAGGGGGAGTTTATTATCATGTGATCTTTTCAGCTGTCTCAGCAGGACAGAATATATTAGGGAAAAGAAGTTTTTCTTGTATATGTGCCATTTTGTTATTTAAAGAGATGCCATATTCTGAAATAAGTGCATTTGTTGTCATGAATTTTACATATACTGAGGCAGAGTGAAAGGATCCTATGAAGTTATCCTCTCCATTTTGGTAATTGGATGTGAATGGAATGTGAGGGAAAAGTTCTACTGCTCACAGTCTCTTCTGAGTTAGAGCTCTGGTTAGTGAAACCCCATTTCCAATAGGAACTGCAGGAGGATTGTCTTCAAGGGCTGGCTGACATGGAGCAGGTGTGTGTACATGAAGGACATTCACTGATACAGAGTTTGTGGCCAAAAAGTACATTTTCATGATTGTTGTATTCTCTCGGAGGTCTCAGTGATTTTGGTTCAAGGTCTGTATGTGTTTGTGAACATGTGCAGGTGAGTTCTGACTTCACTCTCTTTGTTACAGATGATGAACCAGAACCCGCTGATGGAAAAATTATGTTCAGGAAACCAGCCAAACGTTCATCAGAGAAGTGTTTGGACTTCAACATAAGTTCAAGTAAGAAGATGAAAGAAGCAAAGAAAACTAAGAGGGAAGCAACTACATCTCAGAGTACAGCTAAGCAAGTAAAAAACAGCAGTCTTCTCTCATTTGATGATGAGGAAAATGATGATTAGGGGTTGTATTTTTTTATGCTTTACTTGCCCATCTAGAGACCTGAATAACATTGAGGGCTTTCGTAGAAATTGAAGCATGATGTCTGAGTCTCCTCCTACTTTGTTATAGTACAACTAGAGAAATATTGTATTAAACTAGCAAGCGCTAAGTCTTTGCAGTTAGTTGGAACTGTATGTCATGTCTTTATTTTAAAAGAGAATTTAACCATGTATGTAAAAGGTATTTGAGGTCACACATGAGTAGCAAATTATACCTGTATATATTCAGCTTACAAATTTTCAATCAATTTTAAAATGCCCTCCATTACGAAAATGTATTTCCTCTATATTGAATAGCCTTAGTTGACAATTTTGTGGTTTTTATCTGTTATTATTGACATTCAGAAGAGACACACTTCATTGCTGTGAAACAGAGACTGAAGTTTTCTGTCTCACAGCTTAACAAAAGTTTGCACAACCTTTGCATTTGTGATTTGCAAGATAAGCTCTTTGCAGAGCCTTGCCGTGAGGCTGCATTTGCTAAAGTCATTGAGTTTTGATCCTTTGGTGAATGCAGTCTAAGAAACATCAAATTCATTTGAATTGGTTGTGATAGCAAGTTATAAAGATTTTGATTCTAGTTGATGGTATCAACTAATGCAAAAGAAGCCTAAACCATTGGAGATTGTGCACTTCGGTTTTGACACTGATGTGCTCAGTGGTTTGGTGGTGTTTTGGTTTTTTTTTTTAAAGTATATTTGTTCCAGTTGACTACTTATGTGTTCATAATTATTTGGGATCTCAGACAGCTTGTTTAAAAAACTGTATTTCATCTTTAAGCTGTGGAAAAGCATGAATTTAGTATTCTTCGAGTAGAGGGGAAGTTGTAAACAGGGAATTTAAGCCAAGAAACACTATAGCTGTGTGTGTCTTGGTTTAAGACAGTTTCCAGGGCAGACACTCCAAAATGAATTACTGCCCCTTTTAGTTTTAACTGCTTCCCTTTCACCAATAAGCAGAGATGAAAGCAAGAACATATAAGTGAAAAAAATAACAGTTTACTAAAAAAATGTAACAGCAACAGGCAGGATAACAGTAATCATCAGTAGATACAAAGGTGCTGAATTCCATGGACTGCTTGGGAACAAAGAAAACAAGATGGCAGAGAAACATCTCCCCAAAAATGTTGGCCTCCACAGAAGACCGCACGGTTCAGGGGACAAAGACAAGCTGGTGGAGAAGCCCCTTCTCTTGACCATGTGGTGAAGAGAGAGCAAAGGGAAAAAAACCACCACAGCAACTGGAACGCTGTGTTTATAAAAGCCCCTCTTCCCCTAAACAACAATCAACGAGGAATAAGGACAAAACAAGAAGAAACTTGGACTCCAAAACTAGTCAAATGCTGCTGATCTGTTTGCTCCACATCACCTGACAGGGTCTCTCTCCCAGCAGCAGCAGCAGCAGCTCCATCAACAGGGGCAGCTGGAAGTGGTCAGTGGCTGGAACTCACGGAGGCACTTGGCCTCCTCCTCAGCAGAAGATGACGGGCAGATGCCCGGGGCAGCCTGTAAAAGGGCAGCTCCCACTGCAGCTGAGTGCTGCTGCAGGGCTGGACTGACCGTGTGGAGCAGGGGCTGGTCCGTTTTTCCCACTGTGGTGCCATGGCTGGCCATTCCAGGTGACAGCAATGAAAAAGCAAAGAAAAAAGGTCTGAAGAGAAAGTCCTCCCTGGCCCAGAGACCAGAACCAAGGGGAGCTTCTGCCTTGCACCGCCTCAGCTTCTCAGTAGCTAGCGGGAACGACAGAGAAGCCTCTGTAGCTGTTGTCCTAATTTTTAAGGGATCCTGGCATCTCCTGCCTCCATGAACCTGGAGCAAGACCCTCTGGTTCTGCTTCTGACCCCCAGGTCCTAAAGGGAGAGTAGTGATCTCAGGCAGATGGGCGTTGAAAGTGTCCATTTCAGCATCTTTTCTATAACAGGACAGAAACGACACTCAGAGCTGATGGGATTTGGGAGAACAAGGTGGTGGAAATGTGACTTGTGACTTTCAAATTATTTGGATGTATGGTGTGTTCTGTAACCATATGAAACCAGTTCTGCTGCGTGACAGGACATTTGAAATTATTTGGCCTGTAAAGCTTCATCAAGGAGCAAATTTCAAGTTGCTGTGTGAAACAGCTGGTTTTAGTTTGTTCATCTGGTAGTAAACAGTAAATTATGTTTTCTTTTAAGTGGTCCAAAGATATTTTAATAAAAATTCCAGTACATGAAATTAGATTTTTTTTGCCTCCTGATATTGGAGCCTCCTGTACCTGCTGCCTGTCTCCCTATACACCAACTTCCTGCAGCATAACATCAGATGCAAGTCTGCACACTGTTTGTGTGAGTACATGTTATCCTGATTTTGAAAGTGAATAGATCTGTTGTCCTTTCAGAAAATTGAAACCAGACCTATAAATGGACATTAAAGTCTTATTGCACTGGTCTCATATTAGAATTGTGAGAGAGGTGCTGTATGACAACCTCATTATTCCCATGAGGACATATTGCATTTGTAAATATGTAATTTGTCTGTATTCTCTATATATAAAAGATGAAGAAATTTAAAGAAAAAGTACAGAACCAAAGGTTCCCAGGGATTAGTATTTCCATTTATTTTGTATACTTAAAACTTGTTTGAATCCATGAGTAATCTTGTAGCATTCCAGCATACAAAAGGAATATTTGGGCATATGTCAACAATGGAGTAAATACTCTGACTTGCTGAGACTCATGTGAAAGAATGAATTAACCATTGGCTGCTTTCTTAAACTTTTCTGGTTCTGTTAGCACAGAAATTTATTTGCTTACATTTTTCTTGCACAACCTGGAAGCTCATGACTTGAGCTGTGAGGCAGTTTAGGAGACATGGCTATCAAGATAAATGCTTGCCAAGGACCAGAGAACATTTGGTTTTACCTTAGAGAAACCCTCATAAATACGCAGTTGATCTGGCCTGTTCAAAGTAAAATTGAGATCTTGTTTGGTTCTGGATAGTAATTGCATTTAAACAAAAGTTACCATTTTTAGTGAAAGACTTGGGAGACTGAAGTTCAGTAAAGGGAGGGTTACCTTAAAGTACTGAGTGCAGTACTTTTGCTTATTGAGTGCTTCTTGATCTACAACCTCTTGACAGATGTCTGGAATGCAAATAAATTGAGTTTACTTGGAAATAATAAATTAAAAGGTATGTTGTTGTTTAAGCAACACAGCAGGGGAAAGAAAGGTGGATACGGAAACCCAGTTTCTTTCCTTTATTCTGACTGATTTGTAGTGCTCTGACCAGGAGGAGACCTTTGTATTCATTGTATTTCACTCCCAGTTCACTTGACAATAACTAATTGAATAGATTTATTAAGAGGTGTGAGTGATGCACAAAAGCATTTTAATAAGGTAGTCATGTGAAAATTCAGTGTTTATACCATGACACACCAGGAAAATCACACATACTATCAACTCCCCATGAAACCTGTGATTAAAGAGAACAATTACTTGTTCATTCAGGAAAGAAATGTGAAACTCTAAAGCAATCACCTGTCCTAATGGGCCATGGGAAAATAATAATCACAACTTTCTTGTAAAGGGGAAGCCAAAGTTAAGTACATGGAATATGAGGCTAGGACAGGAAAGGACAATTTTCCTGGGTTTTCTTTCTCTCTTGCTCTTGGTTGCCCCCATTCCCATTCCTTTTCCCCTCCTGTTGGAGAGAATGTGTATGCATTTATTTTCTCATAGAGTTTGCCCAGTTAAATGTGAGAGCAGTGCTGGAGGAGCAAGGTGAGAGTTGCTGAGGATTGTTACCCAGTACAGGAATCTTGGTCAGATGTGGCCTGTTACCTCATATGGGAATCTTGTACTGTTTCTAGTAATAAAATACTTAAAATTTTCCAGTTCATTAAGACTAAAACATTAATTGATGGTGTTAGCTGAGCAGTGAGGTGCAACAAATCTCGTGAACTGTAGCAGCATTGCAGCAACAGATGCTTATAACGGAGGCTTTTTACACTGCAAAGGTGCTTGGATGTCAGTAGGAGAGGTGAGATGCTCTGTCACCTTAATTTCTTTTGAAGAACCATGACCTTTCTCTAAATGATAAGAATCTAGTTGACTCATCAAGAATGCTGCATTCTTGATAGACAGAATGAGCAAGAAAATGCACACGTGGGCAGGTGGCTCAGGAGTTCATACATTTGGTTGTATTTCTGAAATAAAAGCAAATTTGTTGTACTGCAAAAGTTCATTTCATTGGCCTAAAGAGGAAGGGATGAGTCAGAATTACATTCTGATAGTTTTTTTGTTCAGCACTTTTCCTAGAAATATCATTTGGAGGATCAAAGGCTGTGTTTTGCAGACACTGAGCACAAGAAGCCTGTATTTAGCAGTTTTAATGACACATTTTTTAAGTTTCATCACAGGACTTAATGTCCTTTTTTACAGTGCTTCAGTATATAATCCTGTTAGGAAGCTGCAGATTTAAAATGAAGCAGGAAGCAGCAATGTCATCGTTTCAGCTGATTGTTTCCCTTATGCTGTAGTGCATTAACTAAGTAATGCTTCACTTGGCTCTGCAGAGCCAACTGCGTGCTCAAGGACATCAGGCTTGCCTGCAGATGAGTCATTACCTTTTGTGCAGCACAAGAGGTATGATGTGCAGCCTCAGCAAGTGTTTGTCCATTGAAGTTGGTTAATAACCTATAGGCCTCTCCTGTGGCAAGGTGCCATAAATCAATCCTTTGTGCATTCAGCAAACAGAAAGGCTGGTGTGTCAGCTGCCTCTTCAATATCATCCCTTTATTCCCATTCCTACAGTAAGGTGCTAATCTGCAAAGACATTTTTCATGTTGTAGACCTTCCCTTCTACCCCACTTCCTTGAGAGCATTTCACAGGCAGCAGTCACAAAGACAGCCATTAAAACCAGGGGAGACACACCATAGGGTTATATGTGACTGCAACCTCCTGTAGACTTCCTCAAGATACTGAGAACCTATAAAACCTCAGAGCCAGCCTCTAGGAAGTAACTTCCTCCTGGAGAAAATGAATGGGACCAGCCAGTAAAATTATACAAGATTGAATTTTACTGTTATTTACCTCACTGTTAGTGTATTTTTTGTTGAAGGTAAAGCAACAGCTGGTAAAGCAGTTCTTTCGCTCTTATCAGAAGTGGCTTTGGTGCCATTCCAATCCATATGGCAAAGGATTCCGTTTCCTCCACTCTGGTGGGAGTCCTCAGTGCCATGCCTGATTAGTTAAGGCCGTGGGCAAGAGGGAGCTACCTTGTAAGAGGCAGAAGTTATTAGAGGAAGGTGTTGTCAAGCCTCTGTAGGATAACGGTGATCACTGCACACTTTTAGTTTTGATATCATGAAAGAGTTGTTCCCTTAGGGACAGCACACTAACAACGAACTTTAAAAGGGCAGATTATAAAACTATGAGGAAAATGGTTAACAGCAGGCTGAAGGGCAAAGAGAAGTACTTAAAAACCATAGAGATCTGCCTGGAGGCTATTTAAGAGCATTGTATTAGAGGCACAGATGGTTTGTATACCTCTGAGCAAAAACAGCCTATGAGGAAGGATGAAACTCACAGGGTTATGTGGGAGAAAAGCCTGAGTGTAGAAAGGTTGAAATGCATCCCTTAAAGATGACGACTGACTGAATGACAGACGAGGGAATGCTACCAGGAGAGCAGAGAGAGCTGGAAAGTCAGTGCTAAGGAAAAGACTCCAGCTGCTGACTCTGGATCCCCAGGATGAAACACCAAAAAGAGTGAGTCTAATAACGTCCAGACCACTCTGCCTCTAAAGACTGGGCTACTCCAGATGAGACTTAACCAAAAAAAGCAGCATACTGTTAATCTGAGTCAGCTAGCACAAGCCAAAATCTTAATAAAGCAGTCTGCATTTTTAATATGCTACCAGGCCAAATTTAAGAGTAAAGGAGTCCATTCAATCATAGTTACTCTATGCTAGGATTTTATTTTGACCTTGTGTTTTATACAGTTCCAAAAATGCTTTCAATCTTTGCTGAAGAAGGTAAGAGATAAAAAAAATTAAATTGAACAGTCCTAAAAACTCTGATTTTAATAGAAGAAAAAACCCTGCCTGTTCTGACACAGCTTTGGGCTGAGAAAGAGACTATCTGATAAGGATGAAGTGAGGTTTGCACAGCATTTTTACACCGATGTGTAATTGGACAGATGCAGAATTTTATTGTTGTATATCAGAACAAGAACACACCGATTATAAATTAGGCAGGGAACATCTCACGTATCACGAACCTGATGATGTGTGCAAAGAGTCCCTGTGAAATCAATGAAAGCTATTTTCTGGTTTAAAACCAAGGAAAGGCAGAGGAAGGTTAGAACAACTTATTTTTGCAATAAAACCTTGATGCACACATTCTCACTGGAATTAGAGCCCTGGCATCTAAGCTGTTTTATTCTGCCCCGTTAAATTGAAACAAACAATTCAGCTGCCCAAGTCCCTTCTTTTCTCCTCTGACATGCCAACTATCTTGAGAGAAGAGATTAAGCATTGTTCTGATGAGTGCTGCAGCAGCAGCAGTAGCTTTATAATTTAAGGGCTACATAAAATTTATGGAGCACTGAGAAGAGCTTAAATCAATTTTATGATTTTCATAAATTATTTCAGGCAGATGAACTTTGTGCAAAAAGCCAGTGATGTTTGAGATGTTTATCCAATGGACAACAACATTGAAAATAGGGATTTTCAAAGGCACCTGTGGGAATTATGTATCTGTATGGAGTTAGACGACTTGTTCCTTTGAGCTACTTAGCATTCCAATGTAGATTTTTAATCATTCCAAGTTGCTTAAAATACTTGGTAAAAATCAAAATAAGAGGAGGGTCAAATTTAGAGCAATTTTGAAATTTCATTTAAATGCTTCATATGCTTTTAAACAGTGGAGGGATAGCCTGTATTTCTTCTTCAAGGGACAAACCAGTCTGGCACTTGTAGAGTTAAGCCTTTTCTTACAACAGTGTATTTTTAGGTTGTTGTTTAGGCCCCATTTACTGAGGAACCTTGCTCTGTCTGCTTCACAGTGTATCTCCAAATTACTCCAGCTGCTAAAGAGAAGGATCTGCCTGTAGAGCAGAAAGAGAAACTGTAGCTGGTTCCTTATAGCACATTTCAAGATTATATAATAGGACAAATATAATTCCATACATTGCAGATATGAATAGAGATCAAACTTCCCTTCTGGACAAGTAACTAAAGAGCTGATAGGATGCAATTCCCATTTTGTCCTAATTTTGGGTGTCACTGGGTGTGATTCAAAGAGCTTTCCTCTCCCTGGGCATTATGGTCATCAGGATACAGGTAGGTTGGAGACTTTTCACCTAATTGGGACCCCTCTGAGCTATAATTTTCATGTATAATTTTCTGTATTTTAAACTGCTCCAACTCCTCTAAACTGACATAATTGGGCTTCAGATTATTTCACACTGAATACACTAAACATGGTACTAATAGGAAGAACCACTGCTGAATTCCTCTCAACTGGATGGGCAACTTGGAATAAATTATTTTACTGATACTACTGCATTGCTTTCAGTGAAATGACACTGATAGATACTGAGCTCCTTACTAAACCTGAACAAGGTAGTCTGAGGTGAGTGGGTTTAAATTCAAAGAAGTTAAGTGTAGGACACTCCAGGATCTTGCCACTGAATTTCTATAGCCAACAAGATACATAAATAACGGGAGCTTCTTACTCAGTGGTCATTATTCTGCAGGAGGGGATTTGTGACTGCTGTGAATTAAACACTGAACACAGTCCATGGTGTGAGGAAAGCTAATGCAATTTCATCTCTAAAAATTAATGTGTTATGGAGAAGAAATGTGAAATAATCTTACCCAATTATTCTCTGCTTCAGACCTTAGCTGATGTGTCTACTTTTGTGCACTACACTTCAAAAAAGAAAGATACAGTCCAATAGGAAATTCCAGCAGAAAGTAGTGGTGTTGATCGGGAGCCTAGAAAATGTTAACTGTAAGACTGAAAGAAGTGGTTAGTCTCTAGTACATCTAGAGAAAGGAGATGCAGGGAAAGGAATAGAAATGTGATACCAGTGTTCAGACATATAAAGCTTGCTGCAAAGAAGGAGGTTGTAAATTGTTCTGTGTCCAGTGGGAATACAAAAAGAACTAACGGATTTAAATTGTAGCCAAGGAGATTTAAGGAAGACATTAGGACAGGCTTTCCATCTGTAACAGTAGTGAAATATTGAAACAGATTGCCTGGGGAGGTTGTGGGATCTTCATTGCCAGACATTTTTAAGAACAGGTTAGACAAACTTCTGTCAGGAATGATTTGGGTATAATTGATCCTGCCTTAGGGCAGAGGGCTGGACTAGATGACCTTGCAAGGTCCCTTCCAGCTCTACTTTCGATGGTTCTCTTATTAGAAAGGCTGATGTCATATTCCTAGGACCTCACCATTCCTTTCAAAAGCAAAAACATGCTATACTGATGGCAAGAGTCAGATTTAAACTGATAGTATCTGAGAAAAGATATCAGCTCAAGGTTGATATCCCACCTTTAATTACAAACACTTGAATATATGTAATGCAGATGGACTCGTTCAACAGCTAAATACTTGTGGGTTACACTACTATGAGTTTTTTGTGACCAGACTATTATCTTTTTAAAGGCATAAGAATTTGTTTCTTGTAAAGTGTATTAATCATATATATTGCAACTTCCTTTTTGTCACTTGAGTAAGTAGCAGGCATTGCTCTTTGGCATCTAACATGTTCCAGGTGGGTCACTCATTGCACATGCCATGACACATTTGGCCACTTGCTGTGTTTTCACTCACTCACTCACTCACTCACTCACTCACTCACTCACTCACTCACTCACTCACTCACTCCAAAGCTCATTCCTCTGCTCCAGTTTATCATGACGCTGATGCTCAGCTTCATTATGTGGCTGTGTTTAAATAAACTAACGCCACTGCCAATGTGCTTGGTACCCTTCCTTCCATCCTCAGACACTGGATATCCCTCCTACTGCTTTCTGCTCACATGTTCTTTTATTCCTGTTGATAAATTTCATTTTCATCTCTTTTGTTGCTTTCCCTTCAAGATGTGCTTGCATTACAAACTGCAGTTCAGCAGTTTAGCAGTTGGATTGCATCCAAATATTACCAAATGCCACATCTTTTAATATCAGGCAGAGCAGCTTGAATTTTCTTCTTTGGAGTGCTGTAAAAGACACACTGACATGTTTTCTGTGCAAATGCCAAAAATAAAAAAAATGCTTAACAAAAGATGGAGGGGTGTGAAGCAAGCTGAAAAGTCTGCATTCCCAGGATTTTCTATTTTCCCTGATTTCTGGATTTAGTTCATGACCCAGCTGCTGATCTATGAAACTCTGTGGAACCATGCCAGTTTCTAGCAGCCAAGAATTTGTTGCTGTCACGTTTGTGACTGGTAATACCTTCGTGTTCAGCTAAATAACCATATGTGTTTTTATCCCCAAAGGCCATGCCTGGCCATTGATGATCACAGTGTTGCCAAGCCCTTGGATTCTACAAAATTCATTGTCAAACCATGAAACAGTATGTATATGTGTGTGTGTGTGTGTGTGTCTATATTACTTATATATATATATATGTATGCATATACTATATATTTGAGTTTGAATTTGGCCTTTCAGCACTCATGACTTTTGAGTTTTTCTCTACCGCTACATGGAGATCAAAAACTGAAGTAAAAATAAAAAAAAAAAAAACAACAGAATAAAGATGGGCTTTTTGCATAGTCACATAATGCTTCCAGAAGCTGAGATGTGAAAAAAATTCATCTTATACCATGAAATCTGGTAGTACTATAACTGGATATTTGGCCATTAAATTGTTTTACTGCATCCTTCAGAGAGAAAGATGCTATCAGTTGTTTTTCATAATGGTGAAATGCTTGTCAGGATGCTTTAAGATACCCATCACTCTATGTATCTTTGCTATTTCCTTGTTAAAGATGTTCATATGCACTGTAGCTGTGGGTACTGCATGTGGTTTGCCCTAGAGGACTTCTCTTGATTGCCCTGGGCTTTGGATCAGAGTCCAGAGTAACTTTTGCCGTGTTTGTTCATCTCCTTTGCTCAAGACTTGTCCTTCACATGTTTTGGAGGTACATGGACAAACAACACAGATACTCTAGTGCATCCAGGTCACATGGCTGTGTTCCTTGTCCCTGTTGTGCATTCTGTGTGTGTATTCCCCAGCTTCTGCTGTGGTTTTATATGGGGGGGGGAAGGAGAGGGGGGGATAAAGTGGACCTCCAGGTCACTGCTCCAGAACCCATGTGCCCACAGAGTTTCAACTTGAGGTGCGCTGGCTCTGCAAAGGCTTTTGTCTGAGGGCAGGCTTCCCCCATGTCATTTGCTTCTACTTTGTGCTTTGCATTGCTCAACAGGTAATACTGAAATTGAAAGGAAGGTAAATCTTGTTATTTAGACACAGCAGCTGTGATCGTTTCCTGCTCCTATCAGATGTTTGCTGTGCAACAGTGCTTCTTAATGTCTTATTTTTCCATATTGGCACTTTTTGGTGGCAATGTATTTGAATCGCGAGTGTCCCGATGTATTTTTTCATGTACCTCTTGGGCTGTTTGCTCTTCAGTTCTTCTTACCTCCTACAGCCCCAGCACGGAGGCTAACACATCATCCAGCAAATCTGTCTTGCAAGGAATGAAGGGGCCTGTTCACTGCACCTCCTGAGCAGAACCAGTGTGAATGAGCACTTGCAATGTGAGACTGCTTCTCAAACTCACTGGTCTAAGGTGTTTACATCCCGTTGTACCTCTGCAAACGTCCTGTGTTGCCCTCTTTACCCTCAGCTTTGGATTGGCACAGAGGCCAGTCATGCCTGTGAATTGCACTCTGTCAATTTCCCCAGCTCCCCTGCACCTCTAGGGAGTTCAGAGAGTCCACGATGGCTGCAACACCAGCTGAATTTGGGGTCTGAGCGAGTCAGAGACTTTTATGTGTGGATGCAAGCTTTTTTAAGGCACCTTTCAGTGCTTAAGAGCCTATGTAGGTTCTAATAAATAAATGCTTTTGTCTCAGGGGTTGACTTCAGTCATTCAGTACCACATACACAAATATATACCCATGAATCTTGTTGAACTGTGAGGTTTAGAAAGCCATTTTCTTAGTCTTGCATCACAAGTTTGCATGGCACCTACCCTAGTGGAGCCCTAATCTGAGCCACAGACTCTGGGGTGCTACTTTAGTACAAAACTATAATAGTAATTTGTAAATGAATCAGGGAGATTTTAAAATCAATTTTCTTCAGCAATCAGCGATTATTTAAATGGTTGCAGTTATCGCTGAGGACTGAATGTATAAAGTGCTTCAAGATAGAGAATTGGATTCTCTAAACATATAATTCTTTTATCAATAATTCTTATAAGCAGTCTTCTTTCTACCCTCTCCCTTTTGCCAAAACTCTTCCCTCTATTATCTACTGAGCTCATTTGCCTCCTGGATAGCTGTGGATTTGTTGGTATACAAATTCATTTTGTTATTGACTAGAATGAACATTTGGAGGATAAGAATACCACTGCTATTCATACCTAAAGGTAATCAATACCGGTACAGAGCAATAAATATTTTCTAACCAAGTAAGCATCCTCTCCAGCCTTATTTCATTTTCCTAAACCCCACAGGTCTGTATTCTGTGAACAAAGCAGTGAGGGGCAATAGCATTTACATCTTGTTACCAGAGGAGGATTGGGAGAGAGAGAAACTTCTCTCCTGGTCTTGGATCTTCCCATACTCCATCTCATCAGTCACTCACTCATAAACAGCCTCTGTCTACTCTTTGACTGGAATGGTGATAATTATTTGTCTATCATCAATTTATTACCTCAAACACAGAAGAAAGAAATCCCTTATTGAAGAGCCTTGATGTCTCCTTGGGAATGGCAGAGAGTAGTCTGCAGCTACAGTGTTTGAGAGAGAGCATGAGATGGGATATTACAGTGATGTGGTGTTACTTTCTTCAGCCTGAGATCTGTTCTGTGGAATGAGTATTATTAGCATGCAAAAAGCAAAGGAAAGGGGAAAGAATAGCAAAAAGTGGTGCAGTTTGCCCTGTTCCTGGCCTATTCCACTGGCCAGTTCCAGCTGCTCTTGACCAGTCGTTGGTGCCATTTGGGGTTTTTCAGGTTTTCCATGCCCAGAGACACCCAGGAGATTTGTGCTCGCTTGTAGCAGATTTTTTAAATGCCTTCATTTAAGCCTGAAATGAGTAGGGGGCGGACAGAGCGTCAGAGGCGGATTTCGCACACCCTTCCCGAGGGTTCGCCAAGGCCCTGCCTCCCCAGGCGAGGCAGGAGGCCGCGGAGCCGCCCGGCCGAGCCCGGCTCGCCGCACAGCGGGGCCGGGCCGCTCCTTCCCGGCGCTGCCTCCGGCCGGCAGCAGATGGCGGCCGCGCCTCAGGCTCG
>VZSE01000364.1:581748-628643 GCA_013398275.1 Promerops cafer
CCTCTCCTCTCCTCTCCCCTCCTCTCCTCTCCTCCTTCCCTAGCCACCTCACTAGTATTACACTGTTTGCCCCAAATTCTAAATGGTATTTACTTGAAATCTTCTTTGATTCAGTTACTTCACCTTGGCATCCCATCAGCTGGCAAACACAAGTAATGAAATGAAGGGAACACCGTTAAGTTGATATCTTAAATGCACACAAATCCCACATGCTGTGGCAACAACAAAATGAATAACAAACACGCTGCATGAAAATCCTCTTAAGTTCCTTTTTTTTTTTCAATTCCAGCCTTGCATAAAGGAGGAGGAGGAACATCTTAAAAAATAATCCCGTAATATTCCTGAACTAACAACATTGGCATGAGGCACAGGATGGTCTTATGCTTCTCTGCATATCTCAGACAATCACAGCTGCTGCCAGTAAAATAATGGCTGCAAAGGGCTTGGAGGAGGGAGAGCGAGGAGAAAAAAGGGAAATGAAAGCCTTGTAGGTGGCCTTGTCTCTGCCAAAATGAAATATTTTCATTGGAGCTTTTTCCATTCAACAATTGGCAGCTTTATCCAGAGGCCTTAAACAGAAAAATTCTTACTTTTTTGAGAGTGACTGCTAATGGGATGCAGCACTATCTGCTAATGTACATGAATTAATATCTATTTAACAATAGAATTGTTTTCTCTTTAAGGTGCCTTTCTTCTTTCTTTTCCTTTAAATTCTTGCCTACCAGGTCTGCCTGCTTCCTTTTGCCCTGGAAATTAAACCTTGGTACTTTATGCAAGATTTATGCTGGAAACGTTGGCTGACATTTCATTGTCAGTCAGGGTGTGATTCTGCTGTGACAATTTCAGCTGTATTTTTATGGTAGCTGCAGTTAAACCAACATGAAGCATAAAAACAAACACTTTTTTTCCCTGACAGAGTTCATTTGTATCAGTGAACCAGACTAAAAGGTGCACTACCCAAAGCACGTTCGGCTGGTTTTATTTACATCTGCCCTAGAGGGCTTTGCTAGCCTGGACATAGCTGGGCTGCCAGTAGCTCAGGTGGGGAGTGGGGGTGTGGTGTGTCTGTGCACGTGTGCAGGGAGGATAGCAGAAGTGCAGAGTAAATAGTGAAAGAAAAAAATAGGTCTAATTATTCTGGTGTTTGGGTGAAAACCCCCAAAGTGCTGAAGTTAGGAGAAAAATTAGCAGGGCATCCTGACATGTCCAAGACCCACTGACTTCTGCTGTCTGTTGGATTCGGTGGGGGTGTCTGAAGAGGCTGCTGACTTCTGCCTGCTCACCTCACCTCACCTCAGCCAGAGCTTACTGCTCTCTGAGGCCGGCTACGATGGAACAACTGACCTGCTTGTTCCTTCAGCTGCCCCAAGTAATAACCAACCATATTTGATTCACAGAAATTGTTCTCAACAAATGCTTTATTTGTAACAGTCCTGTAAAATATCTGATTTTCAAAGTCAAAGCTTCCTGCCTGCTCTGGACTTCTTCAGTTGGATTAGAAGGGTAGACAGAGCACACAGGAAGAGTACTATTAAGCTAGAAAGTGATTTGATGGCCACAGCCAGTACTTTAATCAGCAAGGACAGTTATCCTTGGGGCTGAAGTCCTTAGTGACAATAATCAATGGCCAATGGTTCTTTCCTTCCTTCCGCCTTAATAAAGCACAACCCATAAAATCAGTGGTGAAGGGACATAGGAAGAAAGGAAAAAAAACAAAAGGAGACGCCAGGCACCCCCTGTGGTGGTGGGAGGGCCAGAGGGACAACAGTGAGAATGGAGGCATGCAGAGCCCCAGGATGCAGGAGACTAGGAAGATCTTGAGCAAGGAGGGAATGGGAACCTGTGATCAATGGGCTCACATTATTATGAACCCATAATCTCAGCATGTAGAGTGGAGTGGGACTCCCTCATTTACTCACTTAAACCTATGTTTTCCCCTTCAGTTCAGGACTGCTCAGCTGCAATGCCTTTTTTACTGGAAACTTTTCCCAATTTTATTGTAATGTCCTTTGTCTCCCTTTTCCCTTTCTGGCTCGTAGTCTTTGCACTGTTAAATATTGATGCATTCTCATTCCACAAAGTTGTCTGCCACTTGAGTTTCTTTGGCCTTGTATGTTGTTTTCTCTTCAGTGCTTGCTTTCAACCTCTCTGGACCCAGAGAGAAAGAGGAGTGGGGGCAGATTGAGGTGAATTGATCATCTACAGCAAGTCAGTGTAATTCCACTGACTAAATGAACTGAATTACTGTAGCTGAGACGGCTTTGTCACGTCTCCCTCTTCTGTGTTTTTACTATTGCCTGTTGTGGAAAAAACCCCACAAAATGACAGAAAACCCCCATTCCACCAAAACTCTGGTTCTTTCTGGTTTTGCTCTCCTAAGAGGTGCAGCTGTATGCTAATGTCTACTACTCCAGTGGGAAATAGAAAGGGCTGTAGCATGCTTTGATAAACCAGGAAACAGACTCTGACACTAGTGTGCAGGGAGAGAAACATACGGAGCTTTTTTTCACACTTTCTTTCCCTCACATCAATTTCACAGTCTTTTAGTTCTGTTGACCTCCATAGAGTCTCTCCTAATTTACAGCTCCATAAACAAAATCGGAACGATGTCCCCTAAAATGTGCAGAATTGTTTTTGGCTTGCGCTGAGAAGCAGGGCCTATTCCAGGGATTTGCAAAGGCATCTCTCTGCTTGGTGAGTTTCTTGAATTTAGACCTTCTTCTATGCTTCTGCTGCTATTCCTGGCATATTTTATTTGGATGGGTAAGAAAGATACAAACAGCAATGCAATCACATAGTCTGCTGCTTTGGAAGAATAGGAGAGACTCCATTTCTGCCATGTTTTCTTTTAAACTCCTGAAACTGAATGGTCAAGGCTGGAGCAACAGTCAAGCCCTTGACTATGACAATACCCCAAGGATGTGTTTGGGTTTATTGCTCTGCTGATTGATTTCATGCCACGAGTGGACTGCAAGCCCTTTATTTTGCCCTGTGCCTCCCTGTGCCCTGGTGCATGTCCTGGGTGTGCTGTTAATCAGACTATAGGGGCTGTTCCATCTTATTGCTTAATTAAGACTTGTCAGTAATTTACATGAGATTAATACCTATTTATATGGAGCTGAAGTTTCATCTCTTTGGGGGATGAGTTATTGAACTGCATTATATGAAGTAAATCAATAAAATATTACTAAGAATGAGAATGATGTTCTCTCCCTTGCACTTCAGTCCTTTCACCAAGCTCAGAGACAAAACTCACTCAAGGGAGATGTTCGTGTGTGCAGTCAGCTTTCCATCTTCCAGCTAGATGTGATGTCTGTTAATATCTCTGATTGCCTTGCTCTCATGACCTGAATCATAAAGTTGAGACCTGAGGGAGTGCTGCCAAGAATGAGAGGTGCTTTTAACCAGTTACAGCGTAGTGACTCTGTTATGATGTGACTCAGAGCCCAGTCTTTCCAGGAGTGGCTACAAAACCAACACCCTCAAAATAGTCTGAAGTTGCTATTAAACAAGTGCTTTGTATGACCATATGTACTCATTATTCATGAGAAACAGCAGAGAAGTCATCAGTGGGTGATGTCCAGAGCATTTAGCCTAATTGCAGGGTTTTGTTACACTAATACAACCTGTTTACCAAATGCAAACAGCTTCCCCTTAATATCATGTCTTGATTGTGTTCCAGTGCTGATGAAGATTTTTTTCCTGACCACAATTCCTGCCTGTGGCAACTTCCCTTGAATGGGGCTGAGCAGGACACTTCTATCATAAGAGGCACCCTTCCAGGAAAGCTCCAGATGCTCCTGAAAAGTAGAGCTAGTCTTTCTGCCTTGTCTTCCATATATTTTCTTTCTCTCCCAAGCTTGACCTCTGGGATGGATCTGACACATGTCCTCTCTCCACAGACATATAGTTTCCCCTTGGTGGGTGGCTGTTTACTTTCCAGTGCCAGTTTTCCTGCTCTTCCACCTAGCCTTATCCCAAATTAGAAGGCGCAGAGGCTTTGTCCTTTTGTCTCTTTCTGTAAATAAACATTTACTTCTGATACCATTTGATTTACAACCTGTCACAGAAGAGGGTTTCCAAGAAACTGAAAGCTTATTTTCTTTGTAATAATTGTTCCTATCTTCGTAATAATCTATTCTAACACATGACCAGAATCAGGCCCAGAGATGTGAAATGGTCTAACATTCACTGACTCAAGTGCAAGGAGAGGGGAAAATGCTTATGTGGAGTGAGGGATGGACTTCAGTTCACAAGTGTTTGCTGAGACAGCAGAGTTCATCACTAGCCTGGAGCTTCTGTTGGTTTGAAAAGAACAGCTCATCTTCTAAAGTTTTGGCGGAAGAAGACGGCATTTCTCTTACTTGTAAATAATTCAGAAGAGTCTTTTGAGTAGATAATGAAACAAGGACAACCTTCACTTCTAACCAGCTTCTCATTGTCCCTCTTTCTCTTTGCTGCTTGTTTTAGCTTTGCTGCCATTATCACTGAAAAGTCTCCTTGAATGCTTGTACCATAGGAAAGGGTTTACAGAGCTAAGAAATGAGATGCTGTCTTGACAGCAGGCACCGCTTAAAGCAGGGGTTAATGCACTTTTCTGGCCTCAGATGAACCTGGTTTCAGGGCACTCCTGTGTTCCAGCTGTCCTTTTCTTTTCCTGCTAAACATCATCTCTGCTTTGTATCTGCCACCATAACTGCAGGTTGGAGGTGCTCCCTAACCCAGTTCTGTCACAGTAATCTGGGTCAGCCTCAACATTTCCAGTACTATGTTTATTTTTGTAACTCTCATCACTTCAGCAGTTGGGTTAGAGAGCCCTTTCATGTGCAGTTATGCTGACAAAATTGAGGGGGAAGTGAGCTCCGGAGGGGGCTGAGCGGAGCAGGACAGTGGTGCCAGTGGCCATGTCAGCAGGCTGACCATTCCCTAAAGCACACAATAAACAAACCTGGGAGGAAGGGACAGTCCACATCAGCTTTTCAGCATCTTGAGGCTTTTGTCCTCTCCTGATAAGGAGAGTAGGTGGGGAGTATACAGATTTAGAAGTTCATTCCTAAATTCCTTATGTGCTTGCATATGAACAAAGACTAAGTTGTTAGCTAAACTCTTTTCACTTTGCCATGGCCCTTCTCTAGCCAAAGTGACTGATTTGAGACTCAGCACCGCAGTGGGCTTTGTAGGGTGCAGGTCAGGTACCAAGCTACAAAAGATTTTCTGAAGAGAGGGTTATTACAGTTTCTCAGGTGTGCCTTCAAGTTGCTGAAAACGTGCATGGGCATCAAAATAGTGCAAAAGCTGATGAGCTCAACCTCCATGGAAACAGCACAGCAGCAGATGGATTTGCTGAAGAATGTAACTGTTGGCAAATGCTAGGATTTTTTATTTAATATCAAAAAGGAGAAAGCTGCAAAATTTGGGTCTGAACTTTCCTGAAGTTTAGTAGAGGAGCAGGGAGGAACTCTTTGTATCAGAAGTTTTGGTCTATCTCCTTTTTTGATATTTAACTGTTTCACAAGGCATCAGTGAAAGAAAAAATAAATCATCTGGACACTTTACTTTTTTATTAGCTATGCTTGATATTTTCCTATCTGCTCTTCTTCTAACCCTTCTCGCCTCTATTTCCATCCTTCATTTCACTGAGATTATTCTACATTCTAGAGCCATTTCTCTATGAAGAAAAACAACTACAAAATCTTTAGACATTTGCCCCTGGAAAAGAAGCACACTGTAAATAATATACAGGAGTAAGAGCCTCATGAGGCTCTGAATCCAAGCAGATGTCACTAACTTGGAACTGAGTAAAACAGCCCTACTACCTCTGAAAACAAACCAGCCCTGCGGTCCCAGCCCCTGTCACCTCTTCAATAATACCTGATCACTGGAGTAGGCTTGGCAATTCAAGGAAAGCTGTCCTTTGTCTCTTGTGAAACTGGCACACAGGCATACACTGCCAGCTCAGTGTCGATTGTTATGACACCGGAGTCGCTAAACATTTTACACACAGTTGGAAGCAGCTTTCACATGACTTCCATCTCCTCAGGCTTTTCAACTTCTTTTTTCAGCCTTTCCCTTTAGCCAACAGAATGAAAATGTCAAGAGTGTTCTCAGACCCACTCTCCTGGGCACATTCACCTGAGTGAAAACGAGTTTGTGGCTGTGAGTGCGATATACATTCATTGAGCTATCTCCAGAGATACCTGTGGTCACTTTTTCAATTCAGCCCTAACTCTGTGTCATGGTGGAAATGAAGCAGCCAGTGTAAATAAATAGATGTTTTGTGCCTGCGGTTTAGATCACTTAAACTGTCTTTTAGAGTTGAGGTAGAAAGTTAAGAACTGACTGTGGCAGAAAAATCTTAGCAGCTACTCACACTGCAGTACACAGCCAACCCCTGAGCAAGGATATCTACAAAGGAGAGTGCCTGAGTGCTTGTAAGTGTTTAGATTCACACTTTGGTTTATAGCAGTATAATTTTCCTGTGGAGCCAAGCTTTCAAATGTTAAATTGAATTGATTTGCAGATTTATATTGGTATTTGATATGGACAGATGCACATATTTATACCCTCATATACCCATGTGCTTAATCTAACTTTTCATCTTTGATCACCTCAGTCCTTAGCCCTGGTTGCTTGAGAAGACTTTTCTTCAAGAACAACTTTTTGGTTGTGAATTCCCTTGGGATTATGTAGCTGGAAATCTCAACTCTAATTAGAACAAATTTATCTACTTGTTAATGTGAACATATAGCTGAGATTTCATACCTCAGAAAATTTCCTTTAAGCTTCTGCACACTGGCCAAGAGCAAAAAATTATTTTTCAAATACAAAATCCTGCTTCCACTCAAAAATCAACCATCCAATCAATCAACTGGTTTCTTTGCTGTTTTTGCTGTATGTACCATATTAAATCCTCTGAAAAGTGACATTTGTAAGAAACAATTATCAATATATATCATTATGAGTGCTTGAAAAGAAGGCTTTCTGCTACTGGGTGGCTGAATTTCCAGAGGAACACAGCAAGGGTTTCCAGTTGTAGTGGGTTGGAAAAAATAAGATTTTAAAGTCAAAATGACTGACAGAACTGCTGTTTTAGGGACTTGCTTAGACATTTTAAAATGCACCATTTATATTTATTTTCTCTTCCAGATCTCTGCTAAGACAAATTAGCAGTATAGATCAAGACATTAAAAGAGAAAACTTTAATAAAGTCTCAGATTTAGGGTTTGTGCCTGTAAATTCCTTGGCATAAACAAGAGGCAGTGGTATGACACTAAAATCCAAGTGTCAGTCATGCCAGGGTGACTAATATAACTCACTTGTGGCCTCATTAATCATGAGTGGAGCAGGCATCTGAAATTCATGTCAATAACAGCTTTACACCACCCTGGCAAATAAGAAATCCTCTATAGATATCCTCAGATAGAGTGAGAAACCCTGGTCCTTCCTGGTGTAAACCACCTGAGCTCTGCAAGGGGCTGACAAGCAATGATCATTTTTCTTAGCTGAGCATCTGACCTACATTTGCTATTCATTATTCCTGTATTATTTTTTGGGAGTCAGCAGAGTTCTTCTTCTGGCTCTGAACAAAGTGTTTGTCTTGTAATCTAACCAGACCAGGGATGTCTCCAAATACTCTTTGGGAATTTTATAAAAAATGCAGCCTCTGCCTTAGCTGTAGAAAATAAATTGAAGGTTTGTTTCCCCTCAGGTGAAACTGATACCATCTTAGGACACTTTTGATGGCTAGATAAGGGGATCACACAAGCAATCCTAAGAAACTTCTACCACTTGAGTTGTTAGATTGTGAAAGGGTGGTAACTAAAAAGGAAATATTTGGATAAGTACAGCTAGATTTCTTTAAAAGCTCTTTGCTTCCTCTTCTTCCAAGTGCGCACGTGGAAGATTTTTCTTGCCTCTCCCTGTCTCTATGCCTCTACAGCAACATTCATTTGGGATGGGGGAGATGTTTTGCTGTCAGGACTGACTCAGTTGAAAAGCTATCCCTACTTTTTGGTAGGAGTAGTGTCCAGATGGATAAGGTCTATGCTCTGTGTGACCTCTCTGCCACATGCAGTAGCAGAAGGCAGGCAATACAGATGCTGGGCTAAGGGCAGGACTCTCCACATCTTTTGGGGGCTCTCTGCATGTGGGTCAGCTTAGTCTAAGAGCCAAAAAACTCTGTGAGGAGAGGGGAGGAAAATCCATTTCTCTCCTGCATCCCCTCTAAGTATATTTCTATATATTTGCTTCCAAATTCAAACTTTCATCAAAAAGCTTGTTGTAGAGTGGTGCTGATCGGGAGCCCTCCTGACTGCTGTCCAAGACCTCCATGTGGCCCTTAAAGGGCCGCTGGCCCCAGAGGGGGAGCTGCAGTTTGGGTCGGCCAGCCTGGAGCCTGCAGGACACCTGTGGGGCTGTGCCAGCCTCCTGGGGCCACATCTGCCACGCCTGCCTCAGCAGCAGCAGTGCAGCATCTGGAGGAAACGTGAGGTTCAGATTTCATGGAGCGTTCTCAGCCCAAAGAAAATGGCACAGCTGACTGTTCTTTCAACATGAGCTGCCATGCAGGGTGACAAAAGTGCAGCTGACGGGCCACATGCAGCTCCTGAGTGCATCTGCTGCTGCTGGTGGTGGTGCTTGGTGAAAACCCCCAGCGGGGCTGAAGTGTGGCAGCCAGATGTGTCCTCACCTCCTTGCCTCCTCTCCATGTGGCATCATGGCGCAGGAAGAAGAGCCAAAAGCAGCAGAAGACATATGACCAAGCACCCTGATTCTCCTCCCCACTGGAAAAACAGAGCTTCCTGTAGGCAGAAAACTGGTGCTGCAATATTCCTCCCAAATCCCAGCATGTTTAATGTGCTCTCAAGATAATTGAGTATCCAGTGGATGATGTGTAAATGCCTGTCATCGAGAAGGTCAGATATTTTCAGCTGAAGTTGATAGGCTGGTCATATGGATGAATGGAGACTGAAAAAGAAAGACCTGGACCTAAACAGTTTTCCAGATGTTTAGTGAGAAGGTAAAAGTCATTCCCTCTCCCTAGGGCAGAGCAGCTCACGGGTGTGATTACCAGTGGTGGGTGCATGGCAGTGTGTGAGCCTAGTCTGGGCAGCCTGGAGTGCTGCAATGTGGGAGAGCCCCGGGCTGCTAGCAGGCCTGCAGGTTACATCCCAGGATGCACAAGTAGCCAGTGAGGTGCCTGGTGGAGCAGTCACCCATGTGCTTACATGACATGAAAGCGATGTCACTTGCTGCGTACATGCCTCCATCTGAAAGTAGGAGCCAAGAGGAATAAAAATAATAGAAAAAAAACAAAGGAAAACTGAAAATGTTAGGAGGATTCTGGTTAGTCAAACCCAGTGATGAATTCAGAACCGTAGTGAAATATTCATTATTTGTTGGTAGTAATATTTATATCATGCATTAACAGAGAAGAGAGGAAAAAAGGTACTCTTGGACACTCAAAAACAGACTAGCATGGTGTTGTCTGTGTTCTGCATCCCCTGGATGCTCTTGGTCCACAGAAGCTGCAGTGCTTCCCATGGAGCTGTTATGAGTCCTTTGGTGCCAGACCAATTCATATCACGTTTTTCATACTGCTTATGTAACTTGCAGGTCTAAGGCTTCATTTATAATAAACTGAAAGGCAGCATGCCCATGGTGGTGGTTGCTCTTTTGGCTCCAATGGTGATGATTGCTTTGCTACCAGGGAAACTTGTGGGCAGCTGCTCACATTCTCTTGCACACCCTGAGCTGACTCAGGGCAGACCCACTTCACACCTCTGAAGCTACAGCAGGTGCTTCTTGCCCTGGAGTTCATTCATGCACTGAAAAAAGGCCATGAACAGTCTCTTGATAAAGACCTTGATGCAGCTGTTGCAATCCCAGAGTATAACTCCATCTTGGTTCCTGTGGTTCTCCCCCATGCCTTGGCTGTGGGGAGAAATGAGATATTTAGGGTCATACCATGAATTAACATCGAGGCAGGTTCCTGGTGTTGGAACCAAAGTGGAGGGGCACACAGGGGTTGAACTAAATGACTGCCCCTCTGCTGAACATCCTCCATTAAAGTCAGTGTGTGGTTACACAAGCACTCACAAGCCTGGGCACTGATGTAGTGGTAATTGGATCTCACTGGGCTGGTCAAAAGGGAGTTCTACTTCCCAGCAATTATTGCCTGGGGGAGGGAAGGCAAATGGAAGAAACAAACCCCCAAACCTGGAGGCAGGGAATTAGAGTAATCGCTGATGAGTTGGCAGATGCTGCCGGATCAATGGCCATATCATGGCAGGGAAAACAGCGACAGCCCTCTCAGAGCCATCAGTCACTGTTGTTTTGGGTAAATGCCAGCTAACAGAGCGAGAGGAGAGAGAGGAAAGATGGGGGAGGGAGACACCAGCCTGCTGGGCCACTTTTAATTACTGTGGGTCACATCAGACAGAGAACTGCCCACCGTGACAGATCAGTCCTGCTCAGAGGGCTTGCACGCAATCCAGGGTAGCAACCAGGACTTATGTTTCTGGAGCTCCTTTTATCCAGAAAAAAGCCCTGCACAACTCAAAGCACTGCCACAGCCAAGTGACAGGCAGAAGCATATTGTGTGCATCCACGCATCCCCATGCCATGCAGGGCTTCCCTGGGCTGGAGCAGCAAGGGGCGTCTGTCTGACAGCGCGTGCTGCAGCACTACACAACTTTCTGGGCAAGAGGGAGGGCAGGGGAGGCTTGGTGGTACCATAGCTTCCCTGGATGGGAGCCAGAACATTAGCACATCTGAGGTAGAGCTCGTGTCTCCACATGGCTCAAGTTGTTGCCACAGCCTCCAGAAGGGGATCTTGCCGTTTTCCCTTTTCTCCTTCGAAACCTTCAGTGGGGCTTGTGGCAGCACAAGTGCTCTGCAAAGTCTTATTTATGAGGGTTTTTTGCACAGCAGCATGGTGTTGTCATAGGAATGGTCACTGACTTTCTGTACTTGATTGCCATCACAAATTTCTCAGAAGCTTTTAAAAAAGGAAAAAAAGAAATATCACCATCCTATAAATATTTTTATGGCAGAATCCATCACTGCCACATATGAAGCTCATATACGATCCTTGTTTTCTTCACACACAACAATTTCCTGTTGACTTCACTGGGATCTGCATTTGCATTCAGGTTGCATGGTCAGGTTGTTAATTATGCAAACTCACCTGGTCCTCCTGAGCTCAGCACAAATTCAAATGGACATGCCCTCGTGAAAATAAGTCCTGCATTGCCCTGCCACAGATTTTAAAATACTAGTTTCCCCAGTGGAAACAGTATTTGGTGTTTCTAGAACACTCTGATGATGTGTGGCTCCTCCTACTTTTTTCACAGTCCCTGTTTAAATGATGTTTAGTTTCAGGCCTTCTATCCCTGCATCTGTGCTTCTCCTTCAACTTGATAGCTTGTGATGCTGGGCTTTTGACTATGTTAATGACCTAATCCAAGTTTAAACAATGAAAAAAGGCAGGTTGGTTTTACAGTGCAAGCAATTTTACCCATAGGTAATGCAGGGATGGAAAGAAGCAAAAGAGAGGTAAAAATGACAGACTGAAATTTGCTGCCACAGTATTAAATTGCAGTAGGAGCCAAAATTAAACTGCTCGTCAGCCACACCAGTGCAGATAGGAGAATTAGGCATTGTTTCTGTTTCAAATCAAATGTATAGTCCAGGGGTGCCAGTTTAGCTCATATAAAGGAGAAACCTTCATTATAAATCTGAGAGGCCACTTTAATGAGCTCTTTTAATCTGACGTAGTTCAACTGATTGTGGTGGCTTTGGCACAGGAGCTGCCGTGCTGTGTGGGGGATGAGATCTGCTGTGTGCTGTTGTCCCCAGCAGGACCCGTGTGCCCCTGGTGCCGATGCTGTGTGTGGCTGTGTGCCCCACGGGTGTTACAAGCACAGCTGGCTGGTGGGTTCTCACTTGCCCCATTTGACTTGGTATTTTTCTCTGCTCTTTGCACTCTCCCCATTTTCTTCATCTGGCGAGGTCTGGCTAACAGCTTTGGCTGGGGTTGGTTTTGTTTCCTGAAACGTAGCGGCTCTAAATTACTGCCAGCCTGGATTTTTTTGTCATGGGTTTTCTCTCCTAAGATGTTCATGGTAGTGTCTTCTTGTGCTACTCTGTCATTTAGGGGGACAGTCTTTTTGCTGTAAATGCACTGCTTCCTTCTTTCCTCAAACACCTTTTAGCTCCAACAAGGTTAAAGGCTGGCATTCGTATTCTTTAGTCTGTCAGGCTGCTGCAAGCAGAGCAACAGAAAAAGAAATTTTAGTGCCATCCTCGACTTTCTGTGTGACTTCAGAATGGTTATTGTAATGGCAGAGTTGATCAAATAGAGTAGAAATGTTGGTTTTAAATATTTATTGCTATTCCAACTGATGACTACTCAACAACAACTCATACTTTATTTACTTATTTGTTTGCTATTTGAACATCTACCTAACGAGACTTTTTTTGCACAAGTACTAGGGGAATGGCTGTTCTTTGTACCAATGCCCTTGTTCAGCTTCAAGCAAAAGTATTTGAGAAAAGACAAGAATTACATGTTTCTCATTGCTTTCCAGCTGCTCTTCTTCATCAGTTATTACTATTACTCCTATTGCTACAGAGTCAGAAGGTCTTGGTTTGGGTACAATTACTGTGTGACCTGGGTGAGAGCTGTCCTGGCTTGCTGAGTTGGGTGATCTAACTCTGTAGGTCAGCAGCAGGATTTTCAAGGCATTATCCAACCCTATGCGAACGAGGATCTGCTGTGAAGGTCTCCCAGGTGAGAACTCTCCTGCTTTTACAGGTTCCAGCATCAGACCAGTAAAGAGACTAGGTATCATTTGGTGACAGGAATACTCGGTACAGGAAGAAGAGCATGTACAAACACAGATTCAAAGGTTAAAATCAAGTTTATAAGTCTCAATGGGGAAAACAAATCAGCAATTAATGTAAGCAGTTCTGGGGGTAAAACTGGCTTGGAGGAGGAGGGCAGTTGTATTGAGACACAAGGTTAGTGGATGGAAGTACACTCAGCAGGGATAGAAATATTTTTCACTTGGGGTTTGAAGATTCAGATAGCTACTGAAATCTGCAGGATGTTCACTGGTTGTTGTCCCACTTTCCAGTGGTAAATTTATGTCACAAAAAAAGCTCCCAAAATATTTGTCCTTCTTTTTTCTCACAGTCTCTGCCACATTCAGATGGAGAGGGAGGATGGACTTCTCCATATTTTTCTCCTCTGTCACCTATCCTTTTCACTTCAAATGTCTGCCCAGGTCAAAGCATCCTAAGATGCACGTCTCTCTTCCTACTGGATGGGGGACAGGCATTTCAGTCTTTGTGCTCTGCTCTGCCAGAGTAGTAATATTTTTTTCCAAAAGTGCTAAATTCTTGCCAGAACCATTTAAAACAAATAAACAAACGATTTCTTTTTGCCAAGCTCTTACTGTATTACACAGACCCAGTGGCAACTTTTTAATGACAAATATTTCCTGAGGTTTCTGTTCATGCTTGGACACAGCAATTGCTTACAGAAGCCACATTATGCACACATTGGACCGAGCATAACAACACCTGCTGCTGCTCCTGCTGCTACTAAAGAGAGAGCAACTAATCTCTTTAATTATTGGAAAAGAATTAAGGCTTTGATTTTTCTTATTGCAGAAACATAGGTATTTTTTCCCCCCTGCAGGCTGGGAAGAAGATGCTCTTTGCCTTCCTGTTCTGCTGCATGAGTGAGGAGCTCAAACCATTGGGTGGGTGGCCTCCACCGGCAGCACCCGAAGGAAGAGTAGGATTGTGTGGACACCCACCACTCCATTATCTATGTGAGGATTGGCACCCATGGGTTTTATCCCACAATGTCAGCACTACATGCAACACAGAGGGGCCAGTTTCTCCCTGGAACTGTGGTACAGGCGATTCCTTTGGGTCGCATGGGCAGCAAAGGGGACAGGCTGAGGGCAGGGTTAGGCTCTCTCTGGGAGCAAGGCGAATGCCAATGGCAGCAGGATTGTCTGGGCACCGCTGGAGCCCACTTGTCTGCAGGTGTGCTGCGTGTTCTGGGCGTGCCAGGGAACCCCAGGACCACTGGCGCATCGGCTGTCTCCATGCTCGGCATGCAGACAGCACATCTGCTTCTTTTGCCTGGGAGGAAGAGGTGGGGAATCCAAAGTAGAAACAACCACAGGGAAACTGTTTTTTTGATAAGGATTTTGTAGTTCATTTTTAGGAAGACCTTCCTGGCCACATGCTGCAAAGTCACACTCTGATGGGCACTGGGAGTTACAGGAGCTCTTGAAGGACTAGGGAGGGTCTGTTACAGTCATTCCTCACAGTCAAAGCTGGACCAGACTGGGCTGTAGTGGTCTTCTCTCAAACACTACCAACATTTCGTTAGTCTTCTTGTCTCAGCTCCCCTCCCAGTCCATTTTTTTCCGCTTCCAGACCCTTATCTCCTTGTCAATGTTAAAGCAAGAGGAGTGGAAAAGAGCATGGAAAAGAGCAAAAAAGATCCTTTCCATCCTTTCAGCTCCCTGCTGCCCTCCCCCCCCACCCTCACCCCTTCCCACAAAGGAGCTGCAAGTATTCCTCTGCACCACAAAAAGGACCTGCCAATGGGCCTAGGACAGAAAGAGTTAAACTCAGACGAGCACTAGCTCCAACACAGTTAATCCATATAAAGCTCATGGATTTCTCTGCAGTGATCTTTGTGGTTGTCATTTGCATTTTTTTCCTTTTGTGAAATCTTTTCTTCTTTCCTTTTACACTCGTATGCATGCAGAAATTAGCATATTGTACCGAGAGTGGGAGATGTAAGAAGCCGACCCCCTGCTGTTCAGCGGATTGTGCAATCTGCAGGCGGCATCAATTTTTCAGCAGTTTTCTCATTTCTCATTACAGTCAGGGCACCGCACAGCTCCCGATTCAACACAATCCCTAGTGGTCCTACAGACAAGCATATGGGCTGTCGAATAGCCGTACTGCTACTTTCACAGCATTAATATCCTTGTTTATGCTTCCACTGTAATTAATCCTGGTATTAATATAGTTTGGGCTTAGCTTTACTAATTACGTATGGGCTAGCAGGATAATAATATCAGCAGACTCCGGCGCTGACACTTGACAGCAGTTTGCTAACCTTAGGAGCTGCACATAAACACTTTGGCTGATCCTGCCTTGGAAACATGGAAGGCAAAGAGATGAGGAGGAGGCTGTACATGGCGACTCGATGTCTGATACCTATAAATATTGTTTTTAAAATAAGGAAATTTCACAAGCACAATAAAGTTGTCCTCAGGTATCAAACTCTGTGGTTGTCATAGTGATGTGTGCATTATTAAGAGGGTGTTGTTCACTCTGGCATCTAAGCTTATAATGAGGACAGCTCATTATCGGCCCAACGAGAGTTCCTTTCCCCACTGACCACATTGCAGCTTGACGGTGCTTGGGGCTGAGGGGAACTTTTTTCCCTGTGTTCCTTCCCTGCCCTCCATCCTACTCCACCCTGAATAATCTCAGCAAGCTATTGGTACAGCATACTGCTGTGCAGGGCTAATGAGTGGCTAGTGCTAGGAAAGCTATTCCCCAGTTTTCCTCTGGTTTGGAGCATGCCTGTGACTTTAATGGGTACAAAAAAATCACGCTGTGGCCACTTTAGACTCTTTGGCTGTCCCTGGCCTGCACGTTCATTAACATTGCAGATTGGGGAGTTTAAAACAAGCCATTAGTTTGCTTTTATTTCTGCACCTGTTTCTGCTGCCTGACTGTTCCCAGCAAATATCCTTTGCGGGGTCAATGATGCCCCTTTGCGCCAGGCACATGGCTTAATGGAACTTCCTCTGCTTATCATTAGCCACTTTGCATTTTTATAGAGCACTATTAACTGGGATGCAGACTTGCTTTTAATTCCCTTCTGAGGTTTGTACACAGCGGTCACATCTCTCCCCCGCTCCTCAAACAATCCAATTATCACAGTTTGTCACACAGACGTGGATGACCCACACACCACCTGCTCCGCTGGCGAGCCCGATCCTCCAGGATGGCAGCCCAGCATGGCAGTTTGAGTTTTGCCTCAGAGGGGCCCTTTAAATGGCTTTAAATATCATATATCTGCCTTTGTTGGCAAAACCAAAACCAGAACCCAAAATCAGCTGTGAAATTTCATTATTTGAAGGTATGAAAGAGATGTGAAAATTACTTCAAAGAATTTCATTTTTCCCTCTCTCCCCCTCTTTTTTCCCCCCTCTTNGATTTATGTCTAGACAGGAAAACTGTGTATTGTTCAGGCCCATCAGGCAATCCTGGTGATGTAAGGATCTGATCATCTGTAAAGTTTGAAAAGTGAAAGTTAGTAAGAATGTTGCTGTTGGCCTCCCATACAAGTATGTATGTAATTGTGAGGTCAGAATTAAGGATGTGATTAAATGTCATCAACTTCTGTTGGATTTATTATGTCCTGATGCATTTTCCTGAAATGTCCCCCTAATCTTAACCCAAAGACATGGGTGGAAATATTTCCCATGTCTTCAGTTCATTTTGGAGCAGACCCTTTTAGCTTTGCCATTAAATTCCCCAGGTCAGACTTTCCTCTGCTCAGCCCTCCCTGTGTGATTTCAGTGCCTTTCTAGCTTTTGGCCTGCGACAGCCCAGGGACATGTGGCTCGTGTTCAAAAGTGGCTGTACCATCGTAGAGCACAGTACTTGGGTCCTGCTCCAGTACCTATTCTTTTAAATTAAAGGGTCACTTGCTAAAACACAGAACCAGTCCTAACACCAGAAACTTTATCCCATCACATGCAGAGATTGTAACTGGAGAGGCCAGAGCTGTGTGCTGTCTTTGGCCCTGAACTCTGAAATTTTCTTTGCCCAGCAAAAGCAGAGTTTCAGGAAGGGTAGGACCTGGTCTGAGTGGCCAGTGTGTGACCTCACGAACAGAGGTGCTGAATCCATGGCCTGGGTGATCCTCCTACAGCTAGCCAAGGGTGAGCTGTGAGTTGCCCAAAGAAGAGGCAACCCCTCTAAATTCTCCACAAAGCATTTGAGAGATGTCTTCTAACAGGAATTTTGCATGTTTACAATTGTACCAGGGGTTTTCCACAGCTTCCTTCCAGTTTTATTTTATTTCTTCTTTTGGCCATTGTATTTCAACCAAAAGTAATGAGGTCCCTCCAGTGAGGGTTTCATGGTTCATGTTCTCTTTGTCACACAAAAATCAAAGGGAATTTCACATGTGAATAAAATAAGAGGCCCTCAAGCTATTGCTAGAAGGTCCTGGATTACTCCATCAGTCTACAGGAGAAATCCTCCTGCCCTGAAGCAGTCATCTCCAAAGAAAAACTCTCTGTGTTTTTAGACTCTGGAGGGAATTTGGATACACTGTGGAACTGCATGAAAGTGTTTACCTTTCCACCAAATCCCAGATTTCCATATCTTGAGATGCAGATCATCTGAAATTTATGTGTTCTTTAAATGCTGGACATTGCTCTCAGTTCTGTATCATTTGAAGGGTGAGAGTCGGTAGCAGGGAGCAAAATAAGCCAAATGTTTCAAATATGTGTGACTAGTAAATGGATTGGCATTTTGTCTTGAATTTCAAAAGGCTTTTTCTACTGGGAAATTAGTCTCTACTCATAGCATTGGGATAATCTGCTTATAGTCCAGTTCATCAATATCTTAAGTATCCACATGCTTTTCATGTACAACAAAGTAACTGATATTTACATGCTGGTTGTTAACCATCTCGAGTAAATTTCCTAGCAGAATATGGGTGAGTTTTAGACAGCTGTGCACACTTTACTAGCACAGACTAAAGATGCCTATCAGTAGTTAACATTTTCCAGATACCAGAAGCTTGTTAGACTCCCAGATTACAACTACATTTCTCTCTATGCTCAGGACCTTGCAGGCTGACACAAGATGCTGTAGGGGAAGAGAAAGGCCTGGAGGAACGTGGACATCAGCATGAGACTGTGGGTACTCAGCAAAGGTCCACTGGCAGAATGGACAGGTAACAAATTGACAGGATAAGTCAATTTTAAGTACCTTTTATTTGGCTCAAGCTTGATCAGCTACTTCAGCCTTGGTCTTTTTGGATTCCCTGAAATGGTGGAACGTAGTCCTTGGTTTCACATTCCAGTATTCAGTGACAGCAGAAATGGCTCATGGAGCTACAGCCCTGGGTGTATATGGTTTTAGCAAAATTCAGCATAGCTGTGGGGATGAGGGATCTACTGGTGCCTAAAATACAATGTGAGACCCGGAGAGGGCCTAAACTGTTTACAAGCAGAAGCTGTGAGGGCATATAAGGGAAAGATCTTTCTACACAAAATGTACTTCTGTTCTTTCTAAACATCTACTTGACCACTATCAGAGAGAGGCTACTGGGCTAAATAGATCCTGTTTTGATGCAATATGGCCTTTCTTTATCTATTTTAGGGTATACTATTGCATACCCAGTGCTTCTCGCTCTGTGGCATTCCCTCTATGGCAGGTAGCACTGCAGACACCCGGGCAGAGATCAAGGCCCTTGCTCTCCATCTCCATGAGTCAAGACAATGAAAAGTCACTTTCATCCCTCCTGGGGGCAGAAATACTAATGCAGAGGGAAGCCAAGAATTGCCCTGTTGCTCTGGGGTCTTGAAAAGGCAATCTTAGCAGATTGGGGCAGGTATTAGTTTGTTTGCCATCTCTGCCCTGAGTTACTATAAGGGAGATACATTGGACCAGAAACATAAATGAAGCACAGGATTTTTTTATTAGTGCATGAACACTGAAACTGCTACTCATGGTGTATAGTTTGCAGTTTTAGGTTATTTGCTGCATGTATATTCACCAGATGTAAATATCTGACAGCAGTTACACTTAGTGGTACTGCTGGAAACCAGAGTCATATCTCCTTTATGAGCTCATAAAAGGAGCCTTTCAACTTTAAAAGGCCAAGGTAGCAAGCCAGTTATACAGATGTGTTATTTTAAGCATGTGCTTTCATCCAGGGCCAGTCCTCTAGACACGCATCAAGCTGAGCAAGCAGGGGAGTCCTTTGTTCAACCAGACCTAGGTGTATTTTCCAATCACTTTTAGAATTTAAAAAACTGGAGTTATTTTAATATTTCTGAGTCTTGTCTTTGTAAGGAAGCCATACTCTGATAAAGTATTTGTTCATTTAAGCCAGTTGGCGGAGGAAAGTTACAGTTTTGGAGCAGCTTCTGTGTTTTGCCATTTGTTTCTATTCTTCCCATCCAACACGGTGATGGTGGTGGATGAGGAGGTGCCCAGGTGAAGTACCAAAACACAGCTGGGTTATTGGGTTATTGACTTCTGTCCAGAGCTGTGTGGGTGACCCTGGCTTTTCCTTCCCAAGGAAGGTAAGCAGTGCTGTTCCAAACCTGATTTAGACAATATTGAATGTGCTCTCTTTTGAGAGATACTGAACAGGTGAGCTCACCCACTTGTTTTTATTCACCACTACATGCTATCTTTGTTGCACACGAGGACTTAATCTAGTCTGTGACATCCCCCAAGTATTTTCTCTCTCATTTAACTTTTCTCATGGAAGGTAATTTGCCTTGAAGCATGTAGGCTTCCCCAAAGCAGAGAAATCACCAAAAATGTCCCTACAGCAATTTCTGCTCTTAGGATCTACCCCCTTTCCTGGTGATGTCAATAAGGGCAGTAAGGCCCAGGTTCCACTTTATTCTTTGGTCCATATAACACTGAAGGCTCTTGGTGATGGTGCCCTGCTCCTGCACAAGCCCCAGGTATGCCAGTGGTGAGCTGAGAGATCTGGTCTTCACTGTAAATAAGAGATCAGGACAGAAGGAGCGGGTCTCTGATGAATTGCATGCTAAAGCAGATCCACATTCTGCCAGTTGCGTGATTATACACTGGGACATGATTTTTTAATGGAGATAAAAAACAGACATTTTGACAGGACTGAATTTTGCTCAGGGCTATCTATGTGCTACTCTCACTGAAGAGTCTTGGCCGAATTTGTTCCTGGATAGAGAAGACACAACTCTGCTGAGGCATGATAGAGCTGAGTTTGATACTGAAGTGCAGCTGAAGACAAGTATTCCATGCTGTCTCCTGTCAGGGCAGAGAGAGGAGCCCTGTGAGATGCTAGTTATGAAATCCTACTGCTGCCCTGTGCCTGTTTGTCTAGTAAGCATGCAGATTTAAGGAAAAACATTTTGGTTATCTACTTGATCTTTAGTTTCAACTCTTTTAAGCTTGCCTTGTTGAACATACTCCCTGTGAATAAACTGTTGTTTGGGCTTAACCTGTTCTGAGATTTCAGAAAATCTTAAAGAATGTCTAACTTTCATGGGCATAGAATTGGATTGAAATAGAAATAAATGAACAAACAGAGAGAGAAAGAAAAAATTGCCGAAAGGAGCAATCTGTAATTGCATTTCAACTCCTACAATACAGGAGGAGAAAAACTTTTCAAAGTCCTTGGATGTGCATCTTGCCAGAAGGGATCATGTCAGAGCAAGCTGACATTTTTCCTCCCTTTGGTGATGTGCTAGCAGGGCTTTGGAAAGCACTGGAGCTGTAAGTATGGCAGCATTATCACGATGCAGTTATGGATGGAATTTCTTTCCCCTTTTAAAATGGTACTTTTTTTGAGATGCCCACACTGGTACTGGAACATCTGTCTGGAAGACTTCAGGGCAAGGCTGAGACTATGTTGGAAGGGGAATTGTAGTCAGATACAGGTAAGCTTGGCTGAACTGCAGAAGGGTAAATGTATCAGGCATATTATTCCTTGGGCCATATCAGATGGGAAGTTAGATTAGGTGATTTGATAATCAAGCCTAAACCAGCCACTGCTGAACTAATAGGAGACAGCAAATGTCTAAGTTAATGCCAAGATATCAACAATGGTGTGTTCCTCAGAGGACTTCAAGAAATACTGGAAAGAGGTTTTAGTCCAGCAAACTATATTTCACGTACTCTGTGCATGTTTGGCAATCCCACTGAAGGCGTAGCATTTATTCTTGTCTCCTGGCTGAGCCATGTTTAGCTATCTTGGTGGACCATCAGCTTAACACTATCCTGCAAAAGGAAGAAAATAGGGCCAAGTCCCTTGTGGCCTCAGGCATGGGAAAGGGAATGGTTTGGCAGTATGATTGGGCACTTCCCCACGTGTATCCCCAAGGAGTACTGTATAATGGTGCTAGAGATGGATCTCACCACCTTCTCTTGGCAGTCCTGGTATTCCATAGATATTCCCACCTAACTGACCTGATATAAAAGATCCTGCCAACAACAGTACTGGAGAATAGCACCCTTCATTTATCCATTCAACTCACTGAAGGCTGCCTGCTTCACCCTGCCCAGCATAGTTGTGATACCCTGTAGAACTGTGTGGGAAGCTTGTATTTCATATGATAGCTCATAGGAGCTCATATGAAGTCCATTTGAGTTAATTCCTGAGAGGTTCAAAAGGCCACTTCTGGGTGGTGGCTAATGGTTGTCTGCCAGCTGTGATAGCTGGACCTAGCTGACTCTATCTCTTGCACCAAAACTGACTTTACCACCTAATCCCCTCCATTGCTGAGTAGCCAACCACTGAAAATTAATTTAAGGATTTTCTGTCTCTGCAGGGCCCAAAATGAAGGTGCAGAAGGCAAAGCTGTCTCCTGCTACTATTGTGTGTAGCAGCCTTATTTGTGAAAGAATTTTTTTACTCCTTATTTGTGGAAGAATGTTTCTTTGGAGTCTTTTTTAGGAAAAGTCAAATATGACGAAAGAGTGTGAAAAAAAAAGGATAGAATCAAGCTGCTTGCAATGAAAGGGGAAATAATTCTGAGAAACACAGCAATTTAGACATTAAAGTCTTCTTTCTCCATGAGAGAAAACCCCATCCATTAAAACAGCCATAAAACCCTTTAAATCAGGCTCAGGTACCTTTTAGGAAGATGATTGCCAGTTCAGGATCTGTTCAATGTGGAGAAGTACAAATGTACCAGTTTTAATCATGATAAATAACTTCTCTTTTATCAAATCATCTCTGCTGGAAATAGTTTCACTCTGTGCAGTAATGATAATTTGCACACTTATCATTCGGTACCTTCCCAAGACAAGCAGCCAGCCATGGGATGTAATTTAACGACTTATCAACCACAGTTTCATCCAGCCCTTTCCAGCCAGAAGGGCATTTCACACTATTTAAGTGACTTCACCATATATTGCCATCAATTTAAGATTTTACCAGCCCCTAGTCATTAAAATTTTCCACTCAGCACTTCACTTCATAACCCGGGGATGTAGCTGCTGAAAGGCACCAGCAGGCCCACGGAATTATCTGCCTTGTGCAGGTGATGGGATAATTACCAAAAGAATGCAAATCACTGATTGGCTATCAAAGGACGCAATCATGATTAGCTGTATGTGTCATGTACAAAGGCTGGAAAGGCATGGGGGGAAAGAAAAAAGGAGTATCTGTGGCATGCTTATACCCTTCCTTGTGTGTCTTCCAGTGGAGCTGTCTCTCCGGGGCTGTGTCTGTTGAGCTCTCAGAGGGTGAGGTCTGGCACTCAGTGGGTTGCACATCATCTCCAGTGCATCAGAGAGGCAAGGGATGTTGGAGAGGTCCCACAGTTCACTGCCCTGCAATCCTTTGTGGTAGGTGCAGGTCTGGAAGAGCCCTGGCTTCAAGGTCAGAGTGTGTCTTGGTGCAGAGGCTTTATTGAGGTCTTGTTAAAGTCAGGCACGCAGGAGTTGTGTTCAGGAGTGGTTACTCATTTTGGTCCTAGTGAGGAACTGGCTGGTAGTGGACACAGGGGAGCACTTCTCTGTGTTTAAGGTGCAGTGCTTTGAGTGAGTTTGCAATGCCCTCTCTGCTGAAAACATCTGCTTGGTGGTGTATAATTTCTTTTTGGATAACAGGTTCAAATGAAAAGAGGTTAGAGGGACTTACCTACCTAAGGAAGGTTTTCTCCATCCCAAATTTCTACAACAGTGACCCTAGTCTTGCATTATAATCACAAAACTAACATAGCCTTGGGTCTTCCCCTTCTTGTCCTCAACCCTAAACTGTGTTGTTCTTCCCCTTCTTTATAAATAGAGATGGGATGAGCAGCTTAGCAACAGACTTTTGCATTGCAGTGTGAATAGTGAGAGAATCCTATTTGCTTCCATTGGGATAGGTTTTATGAGACTGGGGGCCATCCCCGGCCTTTGTAGCAGCCTTACTCTGACAGTCCTACCAGCAGTTACTGGTCCTGCTATTACTATCTGAAAAAGAAGCACAAGTACACTGCTTTCTGGCCTCCTGACAGACAGAATCAGGCCCTGTGCTCTCCAACTGGCTATTGGAGCTGTAGCAAATTTCCCCAAAGCTTGCTAAAGCCTCACTGCAGCATCCTCAAATTCCTAACTGCACCCCTTACTCCTCCTGGGAGCCACACTGCTCATGGCTGCTTCTTTGCTCTTCCTTCCCACTCACATCTCTGTTTGGATGAGAAATAGTGACAGCCTTCATAATTATCAGCACAGTCGATGACCTAACATGAGCCTTTTCTACTCTTATGGCTGCCTCAAAGCTCACAAGAATCTGAGGTGTCTGCCCATTTGGCAAACCTGGCTGAGCCTGACCAGCCAATCCAGAAGTTGTTTGGGGAATTGATCTGCAAATCTCATTGCCTCAGGAAACCATCCTTTATTTAAAACTTTGCTTCATTTGAACAGAAATCTTTCCTCTCTTTTGGCTACTTCTTGCCTTTAAAAGGTTCTTTGGACTGGAAGAAAAAGCATATAATACCATCCATAAAGGGTTTAACATGTGTTTAAAAACCCCACAAAACTTGAAAAAGTCATCTGCTTCTACCCGTCTTGCTGCTCTCACCTGGGGGTGTCAACATAAGACATACAGAACAGGAAGCAGAAGTCAAAGACCCAGAGAAGCCTTTTACAGTCTGTGTTGGCATAAAAGGAGAGAGAAGGTATAGAAAAAGGTGGAGATGATAGAATAGGATGGAGAGAAAAAATACTCACATTAAGATGAATTCTAGGTGTATTTTTTCCAGTCATTTTTCATGCTGAGGTGGCTTCTGAGCAGATCGTTGTGCATGGTAACTCAGCCAGACCTGTAATAGCAAAAGCTCACTGTGCAGCACGATTTAATTAAAAAAAAAAGTTGTAGGATTCCCGAGCCTCCTACCACCTCTGCAGTGTGGGAAGTTGTGCAAAACTGGGGGCTGAACTGTCTGCTGTCACACAGCACCCGCATCCCTGGAGTCCCCAGTGCCTCTTTTAGTCATCACATAATTTTTCTCCAGTGCACACCTCACCTCTCTTAAGGCTGTGTTGCCTCCTGTGTAGGCAGTGCCTGGTGTTCCTATGGTTGGATGCAAGCTGTAGGAATCAGGGAGGGGATGAGTGAGAGGGCTGGGCACGCTCCAGCTGTTTCCCCCTGGCACCACACTGATTTGGGGACCCTCTGGCTGTGTGCTGCTGTTTCCTTCTGCAGTGGCATTTAGTGCTGGAAGATGTGTGGGCCAAAGCACAATCTCACATTGTTCTGCGAGAACCTTTTATTTTTTTGCCAGCTAACAAAGTGACCCTGCCATCAAGTTGGTAAAATGCCACTCCACTGTTTGAGAAAGGAGGAAAATTCCCTTTATCAATTGTAATGAATTTATTCCTGGGTTTACACCTGTGTAAACATGAGGACAAAGAGGCTGGGCTTGGCATGACAGAGACGGGAGAAGATTTATAGCTGAGAGAAAACTTGAAAAAGATGGTGTTGAGAATAGTATTCTGCCTCTGCAGCCAGGATCATTATCTTTTATTGCCACAACTTTGGGGTAGGCTGCTTGTGTCTATGTATCTGTTTACCTTCCAGATGGCCTACAGGCGCTACACAGAATCAGCATTAAAATCTGCTTGCATAAGGTATTAGGGAGGGAACATTTGCTTGAAAAACAACCCCAGCTTCTCAAAATGCATAAATATTCTGTTGTGCCATGTTATTAAAATTCAGAGATTGGTCAGTGGATTTTTTTGAGCCAGCATCCAGATTTTCAAAAGTTGTTTTGCTTAAGGAGGCGGATAGGCTTTAAGAAGATGCCCCTTCTTGCCTGGTTGGTAACATCAGGGCAGGGTCTACACCAACACCAGGTGTTCGGCATCATGCAGGGAGCTGCTCACGGCTAGAGTTTCTGTTTTGCAGAAGCCAGTGGATGTTTTTGAAGTCTGTTGTCTTCTGAAAACATGTCTGGGTTGTTCTTCAATGAGGCGAAGACCTGAGGATGTCACTGGAATGCCTGGGGAAAGGCTCTTTCCTCAGCCCATCTTCCCCTCTCTGGGCTGCAACTTTGGAGGCTCTCCCCATGCTTTTTCTCCACCCAGGTAAGTGAGGATATTTTTGCCAGGTTGTCAGTCCTGGGCTGTATTTGGATTTCTGGAGTGGATTTCTGCTGGCTACACTGCAGTGTTTATCTTCAATGTTTAAGACTTTGCTGAGGGTGCATATTTTTTTCCAGAAGTCCTGGTGAAACCGTTGTCTTGTATCTGTCAGCCTCTTGGGAGTGTGGTTAGGATGCATCTACCTGCTCTGTTTCTGAGTGAGCACAGCACAGGATGTGTCCTTCAACCTCCTCTGGCTTTAGTGTCCACTGAACACCTTTGAATACCCAATGGGTGAGAAATCCTGCCCTGGCAGCCAGCAGCACTCATCCACACAGGCTGGGATAACTCAGCAGAGCATTTCACTTCCTGACAAAGCCACTTGGCTTCACCTCCTGTTTCTTCAAAGAGGGCTCTGATGCAGCACCATAAATCATCACATCCAGGAAATACCCTTTTGAATCCCACAGTATCATTTTAAAGCTCTGGGCTGTACGTGGTCTTTTGGCAAATACCAAATGTACGTTTAAAAATTGAAGGGCATTTTTTCCCCTGGAAGTGGTCTGGAAAGGAGCAGATTGTCCTTGGACTGTTTGCAGAAGCTGGAGTTCAGCAGCTGTCATTTGTTTGGCTTCTCCCAGCCTCCAGGACTGATGATATCCTGGAAGGCAGGAGGGGATGTGGTTTGGAGGGGCTGGGGCAAGTGGAGCAAGATTTTGAAATTGCTAGTAGTTAAATGCTTTCACATCCAGAAGATCTCTCTTCTCTCATCTCTTGAATGTATTGTGCTCATTTATTATTTTCTTTGACCAGAGGCCAACAAACAGCAAGCAATATATATATCTTGCAGAACAAAATTAAGAAGTGGTTTCTAGTAATAAGCCTTGAAGAATTACTAGGGTGTCTGTGTTCACTCTGCATGATAGAAGGGGAGGAATCAATGCTGCAATTGATACTCATAAACAAACCAAAAAAGCACAAGACTTCCACCCTTTAAAAAGAAAGGTGAAAAGGATTCTGAGCAATTTTAAATTTGGTAAACATTTTTGAAGATCTGAAACAAGTCACTACAAGGAGTTGAGAATGGAGCAAACTGTGGTTCACTATCCAGAGATTTTTGTAAAAGACTGAAATTCAATGAACTATGTGCTCCTGAATGTTTTAAAAGATTAAGAACTCTTATGATACTTGAAGACAATGGAGCTTTTGACTTGGTCAAACAACGATCAGACCTAAATAAAGGACTTAGGTTTTCAACAAAGCAGATGTAATGTCCTGCAAGTTGTGGGCAAAACACCTCTGTCTAGTCAAGCAGATCCTGTTGTCCTGGCAGAAGCCAAAGCTCATGTCTTCAGGGAATGCCTTTTTCTTGCCTTAAGAAAGTAGTCTCCAACTGCTGCTGCACAGGAGAGTGTCCGATTGCAGAAGGCATGAAAGTCAGTATCTACTGCAACCATCCCACCACAGTGAATCCACATTTTATTTCTACCTAATTCATCTGCTGCACACCCTTTTAAACCAATGAAGGGGGCTACAAAATTTGCCCTTGCACAGATAGAGTACAACACGACAAGAAGCTCAGAGAAGCTGGGCAGGGAATACCCTAGCTGCCTGCCTTTTCCAAAAAGGAGCAAATTCCTTTTCTCTGATACTCCATGCTGAACCCTGATGGTAGTGGGCTATTAATAATAGCAGGTCACTCTAGGAGAATGCTTGAGGAGGGTGATAGGTATAGCACACAGGTTTGCATGTTGAGGGATGCAGCAGTTAGTTCGCTTCATCTGGGTCTCTCTCTGCTCTCACAAGATTTGTCCTCATGAATCTATACACTTGAAACAGGCTGTACCAGCAGCTCCAGTCACTTTGGGGCTTCAGCCTTAAGTTGTGCAAAACTGCAGACACGAACAGTGCAAAACTGTCGTTAGCTATTTGTTAAACCAGGAAAAGAAAAAGCAAGATATGTCACCATCCTGACATCTAGCCTAGTACATGAGTTTGTCCTGAAGGCAGCCACATATATATGTTTGTCTCTATATCAGAGAATCTAAGTTAATTTAGTTGCTGGGGTATTTCTTATGCCAAGGATAATAAGCCAAAGGGCTCCACACCCAGAAGTGATTTTGTAGAGTGGTGTCATGAATGTGGATCAAGTTTACAGAAACAGATTTTTATTGTGCTTATCCCTTTTCTGGTAATATCTAGATTAACAGTAGAGGTGACAGGCCATATAATCCATAAAAGACAAATCCTACATCACCACAGTCTCACCAAAATGAAACTCCCCTGTATAATGGTAGAGTAGCATAGACATGTATTAGAAGTGAATATATCTTTCTGACAGTTGAAAAACAAAGCCCTCCCCCCCCTCTCTTTTAATAGCAGTGGCTCTGAAAAAGGCATTAGTTTTACTGCTGTCCTTAAGGCTAAAAGGAGAGCATGTGTAACTCTTTGGTCTTTCAAATAAAATGAACTTCATTGCAAAATGTTTGTTCTTTTGTTGTCTTGCCCGTTGGGTGGCTTCAAGAGTTTGCATAATACATGGACAACATTGTACAGTAATTGTTCCCCATCCTCAAAAATTCACAGGTTATGAATTCATAGCTTTTTTTATGCAGCTGACAGTGGCTATGAGCTTCTCTATAGTGAGGAAAGACTGAAACCAGTGCAGACTTCATGTGTACAGCTTAATTTAATCCAGATTTCATATTTATCCTTAGCCAAAGTTAGCGAAAAATACATCAACCTCAAGTCTAGTACAAAGGTACCTCAGGGTGCAGGATGTGAAGCCAGATTTCTTCTGGGTACCCTTAAATAAAGGGAAATCTAATTGAGGTGCCTGGTTCAGGAATATCACCAGAGCTACAATACCTACAGCCAGTATAACACCACCCCAGAGGGCAATGAGACTGGGATGCATCACCCTACAGTACCTCTTTATCTATCTAGGGAGAAGTAAAATGGAGCTCTTAGGTGACCAGTCAGTAAAACAGAGTACAGGTAATGTGTTGAGTTGACATGTACGAGGCCTGTGTGTCTGAAAGTGTTCAGGTCCTGCCAGAGAGGACTACAGAGGTAGTGAAGTGTCAGAATAGCTGTTGATGTATTCCTAGGACTGCTGAGACCTAGGCAGAAGAATGACCTCGCAGCTGGAGGTGGGAAGGAAAAAGGGAAAACAGTGAGATAAAGACAGAGAAGCAATTAGGAATAAGGAATGTGAGTAAAGGAGGGAGAAAATGCAAGGAAAGCTAGAACAAAGAAGCTGAAACGGACTCAACACCGTGGTAGGAGCACTTTATAGTGATGTATATATCTACAAACCTGCTCTGAGCAGTGTGTTTGTTCCTCTCTCAGCAGAATGCACGGGTGCTTCAGTTCCTCACCACTGAGCGTCTCTAATGAATGCTCTTTTGTAGCCTCCTCAACACCTCCCATGGCTAATGCAGGGTATGCTAACATATTTGTAAAGGTTTGCTTAGCAGTGAATAGATCTGCCTTAACTTCAAAATACATTGGTGGCATGTAGCCTCAGGACCCCCTCTATCTTAAACACATCCCTGGTGGCAAGCCAGGCTTAACTGCACACAAAGCCATGCTGCTTTCCTTCTTTAGGGCACCACCTCCACATTCAGCCAGAGGAGCTGCAGCCACCCACAGCACATTGCCCTTATGTGAGCCCACAGGGAACAGAAGCATTTTCTTCACAGGTGAATTTGTCCCCACAGGTCGCATCATGGGCCCAGGCGTCAGCTTCAGCACTGAAAAGATTTATATCTGATTGCTCTTCTTTTAAAAGAATGTCACTCTCGGAGAGAATTTCAGTGCCTGGGGGCAAGAGGAAAGGATTGTTTTGGTTGTTTTGAACTGAGGCTTGGCTCTTTGCATGTCAGGGTACTCCGCTTAGGTTTCCCACTTGTGGGCTCTCTGTGTGCATGCTGGGGTCTTTCAGCAGACCTCCCTTGTAGCAGTGCAATAGTGGAGTGAGTTAGTGAGAACTTTCAGAGGGTTTCAAACTTTACAGAGTGTTTCTATCTCTGAAACAATGAAGTTCTGCCTGCAGGGAGGTCCTGAAGACCTGGCAGGTATTCTTGGTACAAAAATTGGACAGAAGTCTCAGTGCTGCATCTCATCCCACCATGAACGCAAGTGCTCCATGGAGGATTCCTTTAGGATGGACGTTGTGCATGAAGAAGTAATTTTGCAGGGTGAGGTTGATCTCTGCTGCCTCTGAGCACTGTGCATGAGTGAGGTGGGAGAGGGAAGGGCACTGGGGGAGCTGCAGCCTGTCTGTTCTGTGCTTGACAGCCATCAAGGGTTCCTGCCTCTAGAGTATAGCTTGCAGCAACCCTATGTAACATCTTGAGCAAGGGGATATGGGAATCTCCTCTCCAGTTCCTTCATTTCTCTGGTGCTGAGATCTGAATCCCAGAGGTCTGAGGATTTGAAGAAACCATCACCTATTCCCTGCTTCATAAATCCACAAGGTTACTGAACTTAGCAAAACTGCTGATGAGTATCTGTAAAAGGAGGTGTCGGCTTTAGGGTGAGGATTTGCTTATGCAGAGTGGCTGAGAAAAACTTAATCTGAATTAAAAAAAAATAGTAATTGAAAGTGGATTATCAATTCCATATAAATGGATGAATTCCTTGAATTCTTCTCTTCAGAATTAAAATTATCCTAATTTGTTTCAGTACAATTATGAAAGGGAATGTTATACAGGTCTTTAATGAGATATAACTTGCTGACCGTAAAACTTAGCTTGGGTTAGTGTTTTTGTGGCTCCCAGTAGGGATGAGATTGGAATACAGTCTTGGATTTTTTGTTTAGTAGGAAGCTTGTATTGTCTTTGCTGGGGATTTCAGTAACTGATTCTAGTAATGTAAGAATCGGTTTTTATTATGACTGTATTATTTATAACATTAGGATATGAAATCTCTGAATAAACGATTAATTAATCTTCACCATGTCCCTGTGAGGTTGGTAAAGGCTTTGTAGCAACTTCTCTGAGTTCGTTGCTGTGCTATGTCTGCTTTTAGCATGGAGTACAGCAAGGCAAAGCAATGCTACGAGATATGGCAGGGAAGATGAGAATCAAATCTTATTGGACACATGGGAGGAATTAAGCAAGAAAAAGATGTTACTGCCCAGCTTAGAATTTGGTCAAGCCACTGTGAGAAAATGTTGGGGGAGTTTTAGTGGTCAGGGTGTCTGCTTTATGTCTAACCAAATCCACACATGAGGGTGCCACACACACAGTGCACTGTGGTGAGGGGCAGCCTAATAGCAGGGTGTATATATTGTAAACATAATTGTAAAGATGTAAAAATAATTTATCTGACTTCTCTCTGTTCAAAAAGAGAATTTATCTATTTAAAATAAATTCCTTTAAAAAAATTAAAATAAAGAGGGAAAAAAACCCTCTGAAAAGATGACTGCTCTCTGAAGGCTTATTCTCTCTTGTAGCTTGCTCCATCGGTGTTGCAGTGCAAAGTGGCACTCCTCACAGTTCCTTCTCTGTACAGGCAGCTTCTTCTTTTCTTCAGAAGACAGTTTGTTTTCTATCCAATGCTAAATCTCATGTTTGTCTTACTTCTTTGAATGAGCACAAGCGCTGTGCTTTTATTCTTCTCATTTTCCAATGCCTTTTTGCTGATCTTCTCTGCAGGTATCTGAAAGGTCAGGAAAACAAATTAATATGGAAAAGGACCTCCTGCCCCTTTTAACCTAACCTGTAGGAGGGAGGGAAGGGAGATTGCCACTAATGTGAAAGTGAGCTTTAAATATACTTGAAAAAAGCACTGTGGGAGTGAGGGTTTGGAAGGACAGGTGTTGACCAGACCATCCTCTGCAGTTCACAGGGTGTCTTTATGAACTCACGGTCTCCTCCTCCACAGCAGTGTATACAGACAGTCCAGAGAGCTGAAGCATGTCCCAAGAAAGAGGCACTCTAACAGGGAATGGCCTCAGTATCACTGACCATGAAGGTCAGGCACAGGGAGCTGGACTGAGACTCGCCACGTAGTTTGGGGGCTACCAAATGCTGACCTCTGTCTTCTACTGCCTGGGTTTTCTTCAGTACTTTGTGGTTGTCGCTCTCTTATTTCCATTCCTCGAGGAGACTGGCTCCTTCTTCTGCACATAACTCCCCATGCACATTCCAGAGCATCAGAGAGAGCCTCCACATCTGCATAGCAACTAGATTCCTGCTGTACCATCACTGGTGCAGTGAGGCCTATAATTGAGTTCTTGTCTAATCTCTAGCCTCAATACAACAGACAACCTTACTAATCGTGGCCTCTGTTGCCAACTTGCAGCCCCAGACATTCTGCTCAGAGTGTGCCATAGAAGAGCACTCCTGGAACCTCCTTGGCAGTCAGTGGAGAGGAGGGAGCTCTCCCTTTACTTTCCAATGATGAATACTTCTTGATTGCTCATATATGATCTTCTTATCAATGTCTTATGATAGGTGCTAACAATTCAGGCCCTAATGTCTGAAATTATTTTCATCTTTAAATACCTGTCTTTGAATTTAGCCTTAATTGATCTGTCAGATGCAAGACCCTTGAACAGCCTGCTAAGGTACCTTCTTTTCCCCCCAGCCCCATCCCCATCCCAGGTGCTTTTTTAAAGAACAGCTGTTCACTTTTTGCTTATTTGGCTTGCTTATTTTGACAAGTACTGGTGTGGAAAAGTGGCTAATTGCTCTGCCCTCCTTCCAGCATCAAGGTCAGAAAACAGATAAATGCAGAGAGCAAAGTGAGCCCCCCTTTTAAAGCACAGACTTGGAGTTTCAAAGTGCAGCCCTCCAGCCTGGATAAACAGCAGCATTTTGCACAGGTATCAGCAGGGTTCTGCAGCCAGCACTACCTGTCTGCTTTGTTTGTGGTCTCTCTTTTGTGTTACATTTGTCTTACCGATTCAGCAGTAGCAAACAAACCTTTCCTTTTTGCATATATCTACACAAATAACCCCCCTGCAGGGGAAAACAGTGCCCGTGTGTCTCAGAAATCTCAGCAGTTGTGCTGCTGAGTGCAGGATGGTGCTGCTCCTTCTCACACTGGTAGCATCAGTCACCAGAGCAGAGAGACACAAGCAGGGTACACAAAGAGTGACGTAAATGTATTTTACCTCTTCCTGGTGTCATCTGTTGTGCCACTGAAACTGCTTCATCAAAAGCTTTCTAAGAACACCTTTGCAGCAAAAGCCTTTTGCAAAAAAACCAGCTGTTAGAAAAAGAACATTCTTTTGCAGATGATAAAAGCAGAAGTTCACGTGGTACATGTTTTTCAGGTCCTTGTTTGTGTCCTGCACCAAGCCAAGCCACTTTGGGCCCATTCTGGCTCTCGACTGACTGCACAATTCCAAAGGCAGAGCCAGGTTGAAGACAGATGATGCCGGTGTGTTGTACCTTCCATTTTGAAATGTCTCATGGGGGTAAGCTGCTGACATCTGTAACTTTGCTGTGCCTCTTGAGACACTGCTTTCACACTAAGATCAAACTCTAGGGCTCCAAAAAGTGAGGAAACCATTCAAGGTCTTGAGCTTGTTGGGTGAAATTTCTCACACTGAAATGCCCAGCGTTGTCAGAAAAGGGAACCTAAGATTTATGCCCTCAGAAATGAAAACTGAAATTGGTCCATTAGACTGAGCAGAGAGCAATTTACCTGCAGATGCCTTTACTCTAAATAAGAACACAGACACTTCACTAGGCAGAAGCAACAGACTTTGAGATAAGATGGGACTGTGAATTTGGCTTCCTGTGCAGCTCCAGGCAGCTCTGGCCTTCTTTCAGGTCTCTGGAATGCTTCAAAAAGCTGATACTAAAGAATTAGTAGGCCCCTTACAGTGCTGGATCACAGACGCCTTAATGAGCCCTCCCTATGGAGGGAGGCCAGATTTTGATCCCAGTGGTGTAAACCTGGAGTAGTGGATTTTAGTGAATTTCAGGGGCATTCCTCTAGAAAAATACATCTTTAATAAAAATGAAACATTTTTAAAGCAATACATTTTTATACTGCTTAGCTGCCCCATCCTTCAGCCTTAAAAATTTTTGGGGGATTCTCATGTTGGTTTGATATGGCAGGGCAAGAAGATATCTAACTAATCACTGTTCACACTCTTACAGGAATTTCCTTCTTGCAGTCCAACGTACCTCAGAAAATGACACTGAACAGCTCAGAATCTCTCTGAGGTGACGGTATGGTCACCCATCTCTATCTTTGCTGGACGTGTTTTGCAGATCTTTTGAGGCTTAGTTGCTCAAAACATCATAAAATTTTGTTTTGCCGGAACTTCTGCTCATCTTTATCTCTCAGTGGAGACAGCAGAAGCAAAGCAGTAATCCCCCCTGGGACTCCTTACCTAATGCACGCTCTAAGTGATCAAGACACGCTGCTTATTTTCTCATCCACAAAAAGAGAAGTATGTGGCTTACTAAGACTTGAGCGATGAAAGTCAGAGCAAAAAGCTGTAATGAAGCGGACTGATGACAGTAAAACCAGATAATTAACATGTAAAAGTTAATTGCTGAAGGCACTACACGTGGACTGCGCTGTTTTACACAGACACAAGCTTGGCTGTTTGCTGGGATATAGCAGGGTACTCTGAGCACCATGGGCTTACACAGGGTCTGCACATCACTGCTACGTGTCTGTTCTGATGATCAGATAATTCTGCTTGTACCATGCGCTGAAGTGCTTGTGCTATGGCACAGCCCTGAGGCCAACACCTCAAATACGGTGTTCAGATTTGGACCCCTCACTACAAGGAAGACATGGAAGTGCTGGAGTATGGCCAGAGATGGGCAATTAAGCTGGGGAAGGGTCTGGAGTGCAAGTCTGATGAGGAGTGGCTGAGGGAGCTGGGTGCCTTTAGCCTGGAGAAAAGGAGGCTCAAGGGAGGCCTTGACACTCTCTACAACTTCCTCAAATGAGGGTGTAGTCAGGAGGGAGTTGGCCTCTTCTCCCAAGTACCAAGCAATAGGACAAGAAGAAATAGCATAGTTGCACCAGCAGATGTTTAAATTGGATATTTGGAAAAATTTCTTCATTGAAAGGGTTGTAAAGCATTGGAACAGGCTGCCCAGGGAAGTGGATGAGTCATGATCCCAGCAGGCAGAAGATGCACAGATAGGGACATGATGGACCTGACAGTGTTAGGTTAATGGCTGGACTCAGTCTTAGAGGTCTTTTCCAAATAAAATGATTCTATGATTCATCTTTCCTCTCCTGCTATTTTAACTCTGACTCTGCTGAAAATTTGGCACCATGTTCCAGAAGCTAATCAAGCCCTTGTCTACTCTACTTTGCTCATAATCTTCCTTTAGAAAAATGCTGTGAAGAGCAACCCACCAGGGAAAATGTTGTAAAATTATGCTGAAATCCCATGCAATGTGAGCCGGCAGAATTGAGATCTTGATACCTCTGATGGTTTTGATTTAAGGCTTTAGCTTAAACTACCAACAGTATATTCTGTGTGCATGTGTGTCACTGCCAGAGCTGTTGACCCAGCACAGCCTGGTCCCTAGACCACCCAGCAGGGCTCAGACACCGGCTGTCTGTCAGGAGCTGTGAAGGATCAGGAGCTGGATACACGTGGAGCGATTTGGAGCATCTGGAATGCTGCTCTGGGTTCTTCAGAAAAGAAGACACTGCTGCTGAAGTCAGTGTTCATACATAACCTAGCTTTGGGTGAAATCCCAGCAGTTTTGCTGGCCGATCATTTCTTCAGGGCTGGGAGAAAAGCATGAATTAGGCTTAGAGGTTTTGTTTTCTAACTATAATTTTGATTTGCTCTGACTTCATATGGACAACAAAATCTGTTAAGTGTCATGTCTTATAACCTACTTACTTGGTGGAGAGTTAGACAAACAGTGCCATGCAAACTTTGAGGATAGAAAATGTTGATTTTTAAATGAAACTGCTTTGATGGCCTGGTTATTATACACTTGACTTGATTTTGGTATCCCCCACCTTGAAACCTGAACACGTGCTTTGAAATAATGGTGGAGCTTCTGACTTTTAAAACACCTGCTCTGAACTTTATTGACAACACAAATTCCCCAGTCTCAGTCGAGTTCAGACTTTGGCAGCTGCTTTTCAATCACACCGGCAAATGCAGGAGCAGAATGGGATCCTGATAATTAAAATCTTTGTAAGGCATTCCTTACCCTCCATAGCTTACAGGAATTCCCTTAAGGGAAGAGGCTGTAAACACTGCATCCTAAATTCGTTGTTATGCTGGCTCAGGAAGTGTGGGCTGTGAAACCATTAATTTTCTTCTGTGGCACTGAGGACTAAATTTTACTCTGACACTGGAAAAACGGTGCAACTCTGGATTTACATGGGTGACGTTATGTTCTGTCTGAGACCTTTGTAGTTGAATAAATTGGGGAAGATGTGGGAAGAATTACTTTTGAGTGGAAGGGGATCAGCTTACCTTAATTCTGAAATATGGGCTGAGACTAAAAGGTAGAGTGATCAATTCCTAATACTTCAGAATAATCTAAGAGGAGATGTCCTCCTCATTTCTGTACTACATAGAAAAGAGACAAATAAAGGCAGCTCCCAAGAACACTACTTTTTGCCTAAACTTTACCAATCCCTTAAAAAAAAAAAGGACTATGGTGAGTTGATAAATACAAAGCAAAGTTCTTTGGGAAAGAGGAAAGAACTGGAGTTATTGCCACTGTTTTCCAGCTTCTGGATGTACTCAGGCTGAGGTTCCTGGAACACTTGTGTTATGGTATTTCAGCAATCGAGTAATATCATCACAGTGACGTGGCATGACAGGCCTCTTATCACACACAAGCTGTGTGTGTTGTCTGCAGAAACACACTTATCATGAGTCTGACAACAGATGCTGGCGCAGGGGTGCCAGGTTCTCTGTCCTTAGGAGTAAAGCAATATTAATCCCACAAAAGGCCTTACACGAACCCTATGAGTCAGTCAAAACTGGTTTTGCATGGAGTAGCTGCTACTTGTTTTGACTTGTTTGGGTTTTGTTTTTAATGTGTATTCCTGTTCCAACATGACTTGCAGAAGTTGCCTAGAAACCATCTCGCTCCAGCTCGCTCATCCAGGACACACAGCTCCCCATATGCAGGCAAAGAGATAAGCTTAACTTCCTTAATTTTTAAAGAAATGCAATTAACTCCCTTCTTTCTCCTCCCATGGATGTGATATCTGAGAACTTGGTAAAAAAACCTGTCAACACCACTGAGGCAGAAAAGTCTGGCACGTTACATGGGGAAATGTGAATGGAGAATTTTGTCTTGAGATGGTGGCACAGTCAGAGCCACGTTTGTCCCCACTAGAAGGTCCAGCAGGCTTCTAGGGGACCCTTCACTGCTTCTGGTGACACAAAACAGCCAGTGACTTTGACACTTTTGCCTCCCGGCATGTAAAAATGCCAGTTATTTCCGCTGCTCTGTGTTCTGTCCAAAATATTCTCTTGTCTCTCCCTACATCCCATAGTACTTGTGACCCACTGGTCTTGTGAAGCCAGTGCATGTTAGGGAGCCAGAAGACTGATGGAGTTTCTTGTGTTCTTCCAGGATAAAATACTTTACATGTGATAAATCCAGAGGAGCTGATAGCACTAAGCACAAATCTGGTGGTGAAAACATCCTGTGCAAATAGAGCTTGGAAAATAAAGGGCTTGTCTGAGCACCAGCTGGCCTAAAAGAATTTGGGTCTTGAATCAAATCCCAAAGGTTTTATTAAGCTCTCTGGGAAAATACAAAACCAGAAAAATAATTTTGTGTTGACCTGTAGCACATTATTTGGAAAATATTTATTTTGAGGCGCCTAGCCTTTTCACTTGTAACTTGGGATGCTTTTCAAATGAAAAATGCCATCTCAGAAAGAAGTGTTGAAAGGTAGTAAATACTTCTTAAGATGAAAATTAATGTTTCAACACTGGGAAAAAAAAAAGCAGCTCCCTTTGTGGGACTTGAAACAATTAAATTTGGATTGAATTTCCCAATGTTTCTTGTCTTCCAAAAACTGCACTTTCTGGCAAGATTTGCTATCACTTGGCTGTGTTTAATGTGTATGCAGGTAGAAGTAGAGGTTTTTAAGGACAAGTGTGAACAGCTGCAAAATAGGAGGACCTGTATTGCAACTTCCAAATGCAATTCACTGCCAATTTTAACCTGTACCCCCTTACTCCTTCCTGTCTCACTGCCTCTCTCCTGCTGCTCTTGCTTTTTTGATGAAGTGTTTTAACCTGTTCCCCATGCAATGAGCTTTCCACCAGCACATCCTGGGGCTTGTGCTCCCACACCATTCAGCTCTGGGGGCCACACCAGGATGTGGTTTGTATAAAGGAGGCTAGTACAGAAAAAACTAAAATTGTTCTGCACTTGTGATGTAGTGGAGATGGGCAGGGATGGAGGCCTGAGCTCCCCAGGGTCAGAGCTTGCCATGCCTGGGGGAAAGAAGGGGAGAGCACCTCACTCACCATGCAGGCAGTGGAGGCAGGACCCTCCAAGTTGATAGAAGCTGGACAGCATGTTCGAAGAAGCAAATGGTTAAAAAAAGTGTAAATGGCTATTGACCAACTGACTGGCCTTCAGGTTTCAAGCCAGCTTCTCTGCTTGCCAGGCACTAGTCTGGATCTATTAGCACCAGGATGGCATGCAAAGTTTTCATTTAGAGATGCTGGCTGAAATGGCATGGCTGAGGATTTCTGAAAGCCTTGGCAGCTTGAGTGGTCTGGAAGGGCGAGTAGAAAGGGTGAGTGCTTTGTTTATGGTGTAGATTGTTTATCTGAGTTCTGATCCTATTTCCCCGAGAATTTTATCAGGTTTTAGGGTCAGGAGGAATGGGGACTAAGATAGCTTTAATTGTTAGATCTTAGTGTTTATCTGTGACTCAGAAACCATGGGGAGATTTTGATGACTGCAGGGTAACAGTGTTCACTTGGCTCTCCAGGTGCACCCAAAATGCAGAAGACAGCCTCTCACCAGTTCTAGAGCTCATGGGCAGCCCTTCATGGGGATGGCAGAGAAGGTCTTTCTTGATTAGTGCTTTAGGGAACACGTTGTACTGGACTATGAAATGTAAGGGATCATCTGCTTATACCTTCCTCTCCTCTGAGAGTGATAATGAGCTATATGAGTACATGACTGAGGCCTTTAAGCTTTCATTTGTGGCTACTGATTGTTCCCACCTTTTACAGGGTAGCACGTGAGCTCTGGAAAGACAGATGGGATTTACAGGCATGGTAAAGGTCAGGCAGCAAGACACTGCTGTTTGGAAGAGGGATGCTAAACCTCCTTATAGATTTAAATGCACACATTGCTCCTGGAAAGCCATTCTGTAAGTCTTGAGTACTGAACTAAGGAAATATTTATAATAAAACAAATAATTTCCTGGAAATTAGGGCACATTGTGGGCCTTTTTCTGAAATTGTGCAGAATATCATTGTTTTGACAATGTAAGAGACTGAAGACAACTTCTAATTGCAGTGCCAATGTCACCGCTACCACTGAATAAAAGCTCAGCTCCTCTGAGCTTAAGGAATCCAGAGTTGTTTAAGATGGAGTGTTTATTTCAGCAATTCAAGGATGAAAAGCATTCTAGGGAAGATTTGAAAGAAATCTTTGTATGTTGCTGCAAAAATGATACAGATTAAACCTATTGAAAAAATCCTAACTTTGCCCTGCAAAAGAAATTTATATTTTTAAGTAAAAACACTGATCTGGAGCAATAACTTATCAAGTCCTCTCTTGTATGGTTGTGTGGTTCCAACATACATATATGGTGTCATGTTCTCCCTCTGTTGCTGCTGGAGGAAACTTTGGAAGCTAATTTAGACTAGGTGCAAGTGGAGCTAGTAATCCACAAGGGACTCAGAGTGCTCTTGGGTTGCCACAGTGCTCTGACCATAGGCCATGGCACATTACCATCCACTGTTGCCAAGACAGCATCGCTGCTTGTAACTGGGCACAAACTCTCAGGCAGCTGTGGAAATGACTGATCAGATGGGTGGACCCTGCCAGTAACTTACAACCTTATATAGATTTATGTAAACCTTTATAAATCATTACCAGCTTATCTTAGTTACAAGCTAATGTCTTCAAATACAGTCTGGGAACACAAGGATTTCCTTTTTAACTGTACAGGAATGTTGAACAGAGGGCTGGCAGAAGGTTAAGCATCATAGAGACCAACAATTTATTTGTAACACAAAGTGTTGTCATAAATCTCCTGAAAAATTCACTTGACACTCAACGTGCTGCAGGTTTTCGGAAGTGTGAATGCATTAATCATAGGTAAGGAGATGAAGTTGCAGTTTGCAGCAGAAGGAGGGAACTGGTATCTGAAGATCAAGGCGTGGCTGGTGCTTCCCCAGTACAAACAGCAGTCCTTTATGGCTGTTTTCTCAGTGGTTTCAGTTCCCTTACAGTTATGTCTCCCTATCTGTCCTTGGTTATACAGGCTATATGAAGAGTCTCCTGTAGAAATTAATCAGGTTTACAAGACAGAGTGGAACTCTGGTTGAACAAGTTTTCACTGACAAGAGCAAATAAATGGAAGAGCCACAAAACTAAGATGGGAAGCTAATTGCAGTCCCTGGAATTTGTCACTCTGCTTTTTTAGAAGGAAAATGCATTATATTCCAGAAATGTAGTAAAACAAGTGCTGTTTTGGTTTTATAGTGCTGTGGTATATTTGTATATCCAAACCAGGCCTTTCCTACTGAATCTCTGAATGCCGAGGCTATTAGGTCATGCTGTTAGTTTCTAAATAAGCAATCAGCTAATTAAGTTCTTAGGTAAAAATTCACATGTGTCTTTTGCTGTGTCTCACAGCTTCCCCTACAGCAGTAGTTAAAAGCTGTAGTTGCTTTATTCTCTTGTTTTGTTTGCATGGAGCACTCTGGTTACTATCAAAGGAGCAAAGTTCAGAGAGATCACAATGCAAAACTCAAGAGCTAAAAATAAAGAACAGGTTAAATGCCCAACACAAAATTGGGCACAATAACCACTGAAGTCAAATGCAGCTCAGCTCCAGTTCTTGCCTGTGTCTGCCTGCAGGAACTCTTGTGTCAGGCTTAGTGGCCATAAATTGTACAGTCAAATTTGAATTTGATAAACCTTCAGGAATATGTTTCACAAAACTCAGACTAAACACATCCTCCCATGCTGTTTCAACAGCTGTTTCCTGTGTCTCCCAACCCTACAAAAGCAACCTGAGTAAGGTGTCTGGCTGCTTGGACTCAGCAACTTAGCCATAAATCCCTAGCTGTCCTTCCTGTGCTGAAAGCTGTCAAGGGGCTGCTAGAGGAAAAATTATCCCTAGCTTCAGCCTTGCCTTCAGTCTAGGCACATTCTCCTTACCTGGCATGCTGTGGAAGTGAGAAGGTATTCTGGAGTGTTCACTGATGCTCCATCTGGGAATCATGATAAATAGAAAATATTTGAGAAATGAAACTCAGCTCAGAGCCCCTAAGTGCACCAGAGCAGCTCAGCACCTGCAGCCTCAGAAGCTGGGCTGGAAGATAAGTCAATTTTTTCATACACTATGTAAGGTTGTTAGCAGCCTCCTCATTATGGGAGATAGTTTAGGTAGTGAAATAAAATGCAGGAATCCAGGCTCTAACGAACAGTGTGACAGATCCGTGGATGGGATAAACTGGGGTGGATAAATTGTAGCTACAGCATCTGGGAGCAGAGGAGGAAATAACAAATGTACAGCCATGGACTGAAGTGAGGTCTGCACTTAGATGAAACATATTCCTTAGCAATATCAGGGCTGCTGTTGTGGACTCTAAATGGGTTCCTGTGATGAGCCCAATCTTTGATGGTATTGGATTAACATCACTGCTCATTCCAGCTTATTATGTGTCCTGCAGTACCTGTCATGTCTGTCTGCCATCTACTGCAAGTAATGACTCCAGCAATTATGAAGGCTTTGTACGCCTGCAGATCAGAAATAATATCTCACAAAGGGCAGACTTTCCTCATCTCAGCACTGCAGATTCTTCCTCCTCATAGTGATTTGGCCCTTTTCGTCTCCCTTTTCCTCTGCACCCGCTAGTTTGCGAAACAGCAGAAGCTTTACAGAAAAGGAAAAAAAAAATAGAGACAGCTTCATCTCCTATACTTCCCATTTTTCTACCCAACCCTCCTCTTTCTCTCTGGAGACAGAAGAGTTTGGTATCAAACATGCAAGTTCTGCTTCACCCAGGGTCTGATCAAAAATGCACTAAAATCAATGGAAAAATTCCTGTGGATTTTGCTGTTCTCTAGATTATTTCCAGACCCCCTCTGGCTACAGCCCTTTGACTGTACGGGCATGCAGGGCGCCTGTGGGAGCTCAGAGGGGAGGATTTTCAGCAAAGCAGCCCACAAAGGGGAGTCTTGTATCCCTTTGCAGAGCGTGAGGCTCTTGAGGTTTCCACTTGGTCCAAATCTGCAATTCATCTGCTTTCCCATGCTCTACTCACACTGTAACCCGCCGCCAGCCAGGCACTGTGCTGAGTGCGAGGCAGTCGAGAACATTTTTTTTTCCTGCTGCCCCTTTTTTCTCTCATCTTTGATTGTTGCTCCCTGGTCCCCCTCAACCCTCCTTGCCTCAAGCCTGCCCATCCCAGAGCACCAGTGCTCCACTGCCTCGCTTCCAGCACATCCTCCATCTCTGCTGACACCTGAGATGGCTGTTGGGTTACTGCTCCCTAATGTGATTGTGAAATCCAAATCAGAGCTTGCTTTGCCATCCTGTCCTGGTGCACCCCCCATTGTCCCTGAAGTATTGCCACTTTGTTGACTGCATCTTCACAAAATGATCTTGAAACCAGACATGGAAGCAGAACAACTGGGGCACATGGGAGCTGTCTGCTCAGAAAGAAAGTAGTGGAGGTAACGCTTTGCATTTGACACAGATGGCTTCAGCATGGGAGCTTTGGTTTGGCATAAATATGGAAATAATAATAGCATTTTTGATCTTCAAAGGGCTCTTCATTCACTAACTAAGGAGTGTAATGTTCGGCTTTACAAATTGGTCATACTCTGAAAACACATTTGGTAGCAAAGACAAAGGGTCAAGATTTCTGCTACTGTAATGCCTTTGAAATGTCGGTGCCAATTTTGTGGTGTGAAAATTAAGGACCAAAGTCCATTGTAAGGGTACAACGTCCTGTTTAGTCAATGGGAATTTCATGCCTGTTAATGAGAGCAGAATCAGATCCTAATTAATTTCAGGCTTGACACATATATTCTTCCATTTTAATACATGATTACTGGCAACAAGTGCCCTCACATGTGAACAGACTTGAGCTTTGAAATATATGAGCTGGATATTGGTCCTAATATGAGACTTAATATTTCTCACGGTTTCTGTGGGATCCTTTGCCTAGAGAGAGAGAATGAGCCAGAAGTAACCAGCCAGTGTCAGCTGTACAATGCACAACAAGTGTGTGTTTATGTGCACACCCCCCAACACACACACAGGCTCAGCTGTAGCTTTGCAGATGCCCTAGGGTACCCAGGAATGAGCCTGGGATGTCAAGTCCTTGGTTTGTCCATGCAGTCAGGGGTCTAAAAAGCAAGCTGCACCAGCTCTGCTGCTGATGTATAGATGATGTGGCCATGTCTCCACTCATTTCAGCCAGGACTATAAGAAGAGTCCCACCCCAAACACAGGGGGAAAGGGCAAGGGACTTCTTCCAGAGCAAGACCTGAGTCTCAGCCTGGCAAGGTAAATATGAAGCAATGTAGTTTTAAAGTAAAAAAATTATTCAGGATTGAATAATTCAGCTCTGCAAAGCACAAGGTTCCTGCTTGGAATCATCAGAGCAAGGTAAAGGCTGCCTCATGGCAAGTAGGTCCTAGATCGGCTGCATTTAAAAGCTGCAGACACTGATTCCCAATTCTCTTGGGTGAGAGACAGATCAGCGTTGTGTTTGTGTTTTCAAGATTAAGTATCTCAAATCATAAATGTCAATAGAATTATGAAGTACATTGAAAGCTTCCAAGTTCTTTAAAATTAAATAACAACCCTGTAATGCAGCCAAGCTGAGTATTGCTCAGATCCATTCGACCCTTACGGGAGGCAAAGGAGGCTTTCAATTTCTTTGTTCAATCACTTCATTAAATTCCAATTCCTCTTAAAAGCTTGGCAGTCTTAATTCTCTCCCACTTACTTCTGATACAAGACCCCTTTGTCTGCACTCAGATTTCTCATGCTTTCAATGCTTATCCACCTTCCTATATGCCCAAGCTTCACCGAGCCTCAAGGCAGTGTTCTAGTAAGGACAGTTAAAGGCATTTTTGCTAGAAATTTACTTGTCCTGTGTAGCCACAGCATTAGGCTGTGACGTGTCTGTGTGCAAGCAAGAGAAACGCTGCTCCAGCTTTTTGTGGGATTTGTGATGGGAAGTGTGCTGCATGCTGTTAGCCAGCGATGCCTTTGGGGGAGATGAAAGTGTGTTGGCCAGCCCTTGTCCTCAGCAATATGGCCCCTTAATGTGGAAAGAACCCAAACTGAGAGTCAGGGCAGTCATGTCAGTGGAGTTACATGATAAAGACAAAAATTCTGACCTCAAGAACATCATTATTGCACAAGAGGCAAAGCAGGGCTGAGCCAAGAAATGGCCTGTAAAATCCCAGCACTGCTACCTGGCAGATGTCCCTGCCACCCTGGTCAGGCACCTGTAATGTGGTTTTAGCCTGTGAGAAACACCATTGCAAGGGTCCGTGGGCTCTCCAGTACCTCGATGTAGTTCTAGCCCATGGCAGGTACATTTTTTCCTGTATGTTTCCCTCTGAGGACAGGATTGGTATTACCATACTCAGTGGTAATGGGGAAATACAACCAACAGGCTGCAGCTCAGCTGGAGCTTGCACTTTCATGCGTGGGGTTCATTAGGTACTCAGGGACAGGCAACAGCAGAACATGCTGTAGGATAGAGCCACAAGAAAAAAAACGTAAGTCCCAAGGGATGCCATTTTTCTCTTTCTAAAAGAAGCTCTATTCACAGCTGAAGTTGCTTTATTGTTTGACTTGCACTTACAGCAGCCTGAAGAAGTAGTGGGCTTTACAGCCTCTGATGCTTTCTCATTTCTGCTGGGCCATTCCACCATCACAACTGTGGTGCCTGGGCTTATTTTCTTTCACAATCTCTTCCTAGGCTCTTGCTGAGATTTCCTGTCTTGGGGGATCTCGCTTAGGCTGGATGGATTACTCAAATGTTCTTGGTCCAGCTCCAGTTCTGGCTTTAATTTATCTCTAGCTGTTAGGGTTTCTGACTGGAAAAAGCTACCCTATAGATTAGTGAACTCTTAGTGAATGAGGCCCAGGAGCTGACATGCAGCAAATGAGTTGGGATCCCTATGGGCAAGGCTCACCATTAATACTGTTGCAGAAAGAGCTTGCCCACAGCATCTGCCTGAAGGGCTCTTGCCACCAGCAGGGATGGTCCTCCCAGGAACAAGGCGACCCATTCAGCCCACTCCCTGAAGCAAGTGAGAGAGTCTAAGTTGTACAGCTCTCTCCCCATGGGCTTCCACACCACCATACCCCATCTCCATGGGGGAGAAAGGGTCAGTGTTGCACCTTGCTTTGGACACTGTTAATGAAAAAAAAATCAGATGTGGAGAGAGGAAATTTTCAAACCCTCAGCATGCAAAGTGAGGGAAGATCTCATGTCTGCAGTACAAGGGAGTTTTCAGGCCTGGTGCTGGGTGCACACGTCCTTTGCTATGCCAGTCCTTGTTGATTCAGCTCTGGGTACAATTCCTAGGCAAAGACACACATGAAGGGTCTGTAGATATTGGTATGGGAGGATATATACTATTCTCCTACAGAAATCACAGCACAAATTGTGATTTGTGCTGAGCTTACAGTCTCTCAGTTAAGACAGGAATTACTAATGGCTTAGGACAGCAGTTTTGCAATGGCCAGTGAACGCAGAGACCTTGGAAAGGCTGGACATGAGGCTGACTTGGCAAACTGCTCCCAGTAGCAGTGCTTGAGGCATGGGCTTTGTTCAGCTTATGTCTTGACATGGTACGTGGCTTTCAGCAGTTCAGTGCAAGATGCAGATCACTCAGAGTTTGTCTGTGCAAATCCCAAACGGTTTTCGAAAACTAAATCTCCACGACTTGGACACATACTGAGATGAAGCTGTGGTTCCTACCAAAACTTTCACCTCTCCTCATCTGCTCTCACATCTGTGATAATTAAGTTTAATGGTTTGCCAGTGCCAGACCAAAGTTAAATAGGACATCAAGGGCTCAATTTACTCCTGATACACTTAAAACTCTATTCCACCATGCCATAGGAAACCATAAATTGTTTATTATGTGTGGTCAACAACATACATTTCAGTAGTCTAAATTTACCCAGCAGGGGCCAATAGTGTATGTAAATCTAGCCAAGTCACCACAGGATTTCTGAGAGGTGATGCTTTAGTTCTCTTAGCACGTCCAGAAAAAGACCTTGTGATTCCTCTACAGGGAGATTGTGTACAAGCCATACTAACTGCTGAAAGAAGTGGTCCCAGGACTGTTCCAACTGGCTGATCTAGTGACATGAAAGTGTTGTCATTTACTCTGGAAAGCTTCAGGATGCAAGGAAGATGGATGGTTATTCTTCTTGTGCCTGCCTAAACAATATATTTGATCCTGTCACCTGCCCTGTGTGAACTGCCATCTTTAGAAGTCAGTATTAATGATGCAGATCAAATCTAGATGCTGTCACTTCTCCCACTTGCTCCAACAGCCTTTGTTAAAAGAAAAAACTAGTCTTTTTGACCTTAAAATGAAGAGGCGATGTTACTTTTGTAAAACTGTTAGGAGAGGTTCTAAGCACTAGAAAAGTGCTTCTTTGGAAGCATGTATTAGCAAATACTGCTGATCACAGGGACACTTGTATCCTTGGGAGGAGACATAGAAAACAGACTTGTCATCAGCTTATATTCCTCACACATTGGCATCACTTGTTCTCACAGTGAACCTTGCTCTGTGGTCTTATAAGACCCTTAAAAAAGCACTGCTTGACTATGCAATGAGTGTATATATAACAGGTAGTGCTCAAGGTCCATTACCACCTTTCCCCTCTTCATCCCACAGTCTAGCCCTACATCATTACTACCCAAATGAATCTCTTCATCAGACTTTCTCAGCTGAACTGACGCAGAGATTTGAATTAAGCATCCAGCTCCTCAGGTGTGTAGGCTGCCCACCACATCTGTTTAGCCAGGTGTCAAGTATCTCTCTAGTCCCAGACCAAGCATCTGCTTAGTGCTGCCTCCTGCTTCCAGCAGTGGCCAGATGTGGGTGCCTGAGGAAGCCTTTGAGCATGTCAAGCATGCATTTCCTGAGAGTGCTCCTGGCCTTCAACTATCTTCAGGGATTTCCTCAATCAAATGTGCTTTCTATGTATTAGTAACACCCAAGGTATTTCTCTTCCATGAACTTGCCTGCTTTCTTCTTAAATCCCTGTTTCAGCTGTTGACCTTGATGACTTATTTCAGCTGTTGGTTCAAATTTTTTACCCTCTCCTCTCCTCTTTTTTCCCCA